>JAJHZJ010000360.1:3404013-3493458 GCA_023548195.1 Bettongia penicillata ogilbyi
AATTCCAGGTCTAATATTCTAATTTAGTATGAAATGAACCACACCCAAACTGTCAGGAGCTCCCCATTCAGTAGTGATTAATAATCACATCTCCAGAATACAAGGAGAGTGCTTAAGTATAGAAATAGTTCAAATATTTATGGAAACTTTCGAGTAAATTCTGTGTGACATTGTCCTAAGTCGAGAAGATGCTGTTTGGATAGGAGGACATGGACTTCTCATGTCTTTGGAGAGGGGGTAAGAGAAAGAGAAAGTGAGAAAGGGAGCACAGTCAGGCCTCTATACAAGGTAAATAAAATCACAAACTCAGGCATAGGTACCCTCTATTATCCCAGAAGAAGGCCATAATTTCTTAATTTTCCTGGTAGTTGGAGGTAGCCTGAAGAAGAAAAATTTATCAGAGGTCAACTATGTGCCAAGCACTGTACTAATTATTCTACACATGTTATCAGCGCAAACCTGGAAGTCTGGTCTAAATGAAGAAATAAGGTTTCTGCCTCTGAACAGTGCTGAATAAAATAGGGTGCTGAACTTTATCTGTGATTCAGTGATTAAAATGGCCTCTTAGTCAGTGGCTTGGTGAGGTATCTGTGGTGAAGGAAATACCTATAGTAATGACAAAAATTGGGAAGTATTAGGTGATAGCCGGATGGTGCAGACTATTGGGCCTGTGGTCAGAAAGACTTCAAAACTGAAGTAAAAACATTTAAGCTGTGTGAAATTGTCATACATTTTATTCTTGCATTATATTGTGAATGAGTGGCTGTACAGAGGAAAATCAAGTCCAATGGGAGCCAGGAGCTGCAGAGATAGCTAAAGGCATTTCATTTCATCTCAAAAGGTGTAACCCTAAATCGTTCCAACTTTGGATATAACCACGTGGCTCTGTTCTATTTCTGAGGATCTATATATGCTCATGTCTATAGATGTGCCTCCTCAGGTTAGTTGTCCCAGGACTTCAGGTGTCTCTGTGGGGCTCAAAAGGGGCCAGAGAAAGGGTGGAATCCTAGAAGTTGTCAGGACAGGGGAATTGAGAGTCCTGTGAAGTTCTAGGTTTTTACAGATGGTACCTTCCTTCCCAATAACTTTGAGGTTCAAAGTGTCCCTCCTGGTGATCACTCATATGTGGGATGTCTCCCTCATTATAATGTAAACTCTGTTAAGAAATCAGGATGGAAAGCACAGTTATATAGTCCAGTTGACCTGTAACCCAGGCAGTTACACCCAGCCCTCCTCACCAGAATTAGAAATCTACTCCAAAGACCCTTCTGCTTTCCTTCCTCAAGACAGGGGTGGCAGCTGAGTGCAATAGACTTAGATGAAAAACTGCCTTCCTCTTAATTCTCCACGACTGACCTGCACTAGCTGTCACTTAAACTCCTACTCAATGAAATGTATCTAACCCATCATGAGTCATTCATTTGAAACTTTCTCCCAGCTCCCAATTCCTAAGCCTCAGAGTTGCAAATTTTTCACTGCTCCAAACCCCAATTCTTCTCTGACATCTTCATCTCCAAAGTTCTCATATTTCAATCACTTAAAGGAGACTCTTGGGACTTACAGTGATTCATTTTTCTTTTAAACAGTTGCAACTCCATGAATTTCCACTGTCCAATCAATAGTCTTTGGGAAATCCTGTCTCTCAAAATCATGATGAGACTTCTCATTGTTTTCACTTTTATCTTCTTTAATCAGGAAATGTGCCTATGCAGATGACCTGAGTTACCACAAACCTTTCCAGATCTACAGTCTCCAATGTGCTATAGTAACTTTTGGATTCTTAAAAATATGCTTACATGTGAGTGGAGCCAAGACAGCAGAGCAGAAAGATGCATATACTCTAGCTCTTTCCTTACAGCCCACACAATACCTGTAAAAATGACTCTCAACAAAGTCTAGAGCAGCAGAAGCCACAGAACAAAAGAGGTTTCTAGCCAAAGGTAACCTGGAAGGCCAACAGGAAAGGTCTATCTCATGAGACACTGAGCAGAGCAGAGCACAGCCCTGGCACTGAGAAGAACAGGACCTGAACAGACCTCCAGGCAGAGTTCTCAGCAAGGAGGTCTCAGATACCTCAACCCACAAGTGACAAATAAAGCTCCAAAGGTCAGTGGGGGAGGATTTTCCCAGCTACACATGAGGGAAGAGGGTTTCTCCAGAAATAGCCCAAGAGATGGCAGAGGCTGCAGCAGAAGACTGTGGGCAGATATGGAGGCCAAGAAGCAACCTAGATCCATTGTTCAGGCAGCTCAGCTTAAAGCCTGTGGTGGTAGGGAGGAGCTGATCTAAACTCCAGCCCTGAGTGGTGGCCCTACCCCCACCCAAAGCCCAGGAGAACCAAGTAGCTGAGTCTAATCTCTTGACAAAGGATTCAAAAGTCAAGTAACTGGCTGGGAAAATATCCCAAAAAGGTAAAAAAAAAATAAGATCATAGAAGTTTACTTTCTTGGTGAACAAGTGTCTCCTCCCATCCTCTCAGATGAGGAAGAACAAGGCTTGCTGTCACAGAAAGTTAAGACCCCCTGCCTCCAGGGCCTCCAAAGTGACGTTAAAGTGGATTCAGGCAATAGAAGAGCTTGAAAAGCGAGTTAGCAGCTTGCTAAAAATGCTGGGGAAAATAACACCTTTAAAAAGAGGCTAACTCAAATGGAAAAAGAGGTCCAAAAAGTCAATGAGGAGAAGGAGGCATTAAAAAGAAGAATTACCCAAATGGAGGAGAAAGTTCAAGAACTTACTGAACAAAATAGTTCTCTGAAAAAGAGAATTGAGTTCAGGGAAATGAATGACTATGAGATAAACCAGGCAGTTAGAAAACAAAACCAAAAGTTTGAAAAAATAGAAGATAATGTGAAATATCTCATTGGAAAAACAACTGACCTGGAAAATAGATCCAGGAGAGACAATTTTAAAATTATGGGACTATTTGAAAGCCATGACAAAAAAAAGCCTAAACATTATCTTCATGAAATTATTAAGGAAAACTGTCCTGATATTCTAGAAGCAGAGGGCAAAATAAATATTGAAAGAATCCACCGATCACCTCCTGAAAGAGACCTGAAAAGAGAAACTCCTAGGAACATTGTAGTCAAATTTCAGAGTTCCAGGGTCAAGGAGAAAATACTGCAAGCAGCTGGAAAGAAACAATTTGAGTATTGTGGAAATACAATCAGGATAACACAGTATCTGGAAGCTTCAACATTAAGGGACTGAAGGGTTTGGAATAGCATATTCCAGAAGTCAAAGGAACTGGAATTAAAACCAAGAATCATCTACCCAGAAAAACTGAGTATAATACTTCAAGGGAATAAATGTTTATTCAATGATATTGAGGACATTCAAGCATTCATATTGAAAAGACCAGAACTGTATAGAAAATTTGACTTTCAAACACAAGAATCAAGAGAAGCTTGAAAAGGTAAACAGGAAAGAGAAATCATAAAAGATTTTCTAAAGCTAAACTGTTTACATTCCTACATGGAAAGAAAATATTTATAACTCTTGAGACTTTTCTCAGTATTTGGGTGAGTGGAGGGATTGTACATACACATATACACACTTACACACATAGATAGATAATATAGTCTTTGTTGAATCAGAAGAGATGATCCATAAATAAAATAAAAATTAAGGGATGAGGGAGGAAAATACTAAGAGGACAAAGGGAGAAATGGAATGGGGCAAGCTATAACTCATAAAAGACATAAGAAAAATCTTGTTCAATGGAGGAGAAAAGGGAGAAAGGGAGAGGGGAAAAGTGAAGCTATTCTCTCCACATATGGCTTAAGGAGGGAATAACACGCTCACTAAATTTGGTATGAAAATCTATCTTATACTACAGGAAAGTAGGGGAAGAAGTGACAAGTGGGGTGAGGGGAATTATAGAAGGGAAGGGAAATAAGAGAAGGGAGTAACTAGAAATAAACACTTTTGGAAAAAGACAAGGTCAAATGGGGGAATAAAAAAATAAGAGGGGATAGAGTAGGATAGAGGGCAATATAGTTAGTATTACACAACAAGATTATTATAGAAGTCTTTAGCAAAACGACACATATATAGCCTGTATTCAATTGCTTACCTTCTCAGTGGGGATGGGTAGGGAGGGAAGGAGGGAAGCAAGGTGGAATTCAAAGTATTATAACTGAATGTTGAGAATTATTATTGCATATAACCGGGAAATAAGAAACATTGGTAATGGAGTATAGAAATTTATCTTTCCCTACAAGAAAAGAGAGAAGATGGGGATAAGGGAAGGGTGGAGTGTGATAGAAGGGAGGACTTATTGAGGGAGGGAGTAATCACAATGCAAATTGGGGGACGGGAGAGATAGGGAAAAAATTGGGCATCTTACAAAGTGATGTAAAACCAACTAGTATTAAAACAATTAACTGAATTAATTACTGAGACTAAATCAGAGACATCTTTAGTTTGGGGAAATAAATTTTAGTCTAAGTCTCCTAGAGGCAGGTAACTTCGGGTAAAATTTGGCATTGATGAAAAGTTAAGGTTTTAATGTTAAATTTTATTTTATGATTGTTATTTAAGCAGGAACTAGAACAGGGATAGAAAGGTATATAAGCCACATAAGACTTGCCTCAAAAGATGTTCCTTAGCCAATGTGAAATTATAGTCATATCTGAAACCTGGTTATTGGAACTTGCTATTTTAAGATGCTATGGGACTATTAAGTGACTGTTCTTCTGAATCTAACTCCAGGTATGGATAGCAAGAAAGGCAGTGTGAGCCTCCAACCCATGATGCCAGTAAGCCTGTGAGATGCTGGCATGAACTGCAAAAGACAATCTCATGGGAAGGGTGGGAGAGTGGCTGTTCAGCCTGGGCTGAGGTGGAATTCTCTTGACTCAGTTTCCCCACTGACACTTGGCAGAGTTTAAGCCTTACTGAACGCAAGTTAACAATCTATTCCTGCCTGGAATTGACATGAAGGTGGGGAGATATTGTTTCCCTGCAATGTTCTTACTCTTAGTGGCAATTTCCTATAATCAAAAGATTTGTAAGCTTAATACCAGATCTGTTAAATTATAGATTCTTGGTAGGGAAATATCCGAAGTTAAGTTTAAAATTGAGCTATTAGGTTTAGGACTTTAGACCAACAACAATAAGTTAGGGTCCTTTAATTCTTAGTAATACTGTGGAGACAATTAAGTCAAGGGCTTGTGAAGTTAGCATACATAAATATTATTTGTGTCTCAGTTGGTCAATGTTTCAAAGAATAAATTATTTTATGGTCTATATTGTAAATGCTTTAAAAAGAAGTGTCACCTGACCAAAGTTGGAATTGTTGGACATGATATGAATTATTAACCCACTTTACAGATAAGAAAACTGAGGAAAATAGGTTAAAAGGCTTGTGAGGTCATCAAGCTATTAAATGTCTGAGAATGGATTTGAACTCAGTTCTTGCCTTATTTGAGACAGACTTTCTTCCCTGCATCACTTGGCTGCCTCACCATCATGTCATCTTGATCACATATCTCTCTTTTCCTTAGGCAAGATGTGAGACAAATGCTTAGGAAAATGTTTTGCTAAATACAGAGAAGTGATTTCTACTGAGTCCATGTCATCTTTGTAGAAATGAATAGTTACGAATGACATAATGTCTTTCTTCCAGTATATGAAGGGTTTTTAGGTAGACAGGAATAAGATTTGTGCTACTTGGACCTAAAGTTTGAAGGGGGAGCAATGGGAGAAGCCAACTGAGAAAGAGATGTGAGGAGAAGTGTGGAACTTCTCAAAATTGCAATCATCCATAGTGAACCAAGTTGTCTTTGTAGGTCTCCCTTATGAGAGATATTTGTGTAGTTTGCTTCACTGCCTGTCATGTCGGACTGTGAACAGGATTCTTGTCCAGGCACAAATTGGATGAGATGGTTCCCTGGATCCTTGACTTTTCTGACACTGCATACCAGTCTAGTAATTTTCCATAACAGAAATAAAATGAGTCTGGAATGACTAAGAAAATGTCAAGAGGGTTCTTTGGGATAATTACTTCCTTTTCCAGATGTTCACCACCAAACTCATCAACACTGAGAATCAGGAAATAATAAATGAACAGGAGAAAATCAGGTTCAATCTAACTGAATCAAAATGTTCAAGAAGGCAATTGAGGAAGAAAAATATTCATATAATTGTTCAAGTAGAAAGAGAGATGCAAAGAATGTTGGTCACAAAAGTTCTTTTGTGTGACTATATAAAAGTCAGCCTGTCTTAGAAGTAATTCAATCTCAAGAAACACGAAACATGAAAATCATTTCATTACTCAATTTCATAAAATTGGAGCCATAGTTTCATAAAAGGCATCAAAAGCAGCCACTATAACCCACAAATGTAAATGAATCTCATGGAACACATTTCCAGCAAGTGGACAACTGGGATTCATTTGAAGGTAAGCAATCAGGACGAATATACTATGTGCCAGACTAGGCTTCCCACTGCACCAGCGATATTGGTGGCAAGTGTTTCCTGGCAACAAGGCATACATTTAATGAATTCTAGTCATTCCTCCTTGTTCAACCTTCTAGGGTCAAAAAGAGCAAGACTAACCTCTCTTCCAAGGGACAAATATTTAAATACTGGAGCACAGGCTTTTACACAACACAGAAGTAAGCTTTAGAGTGACAATGGAATCCCTATCAACAACCTTGAATGCAACATATTTATTACTAAATAAGGCATCAAAGTGGATTGAGAAGTATCCATCTTTCCTGAGGTCTTTTCCAATTCCTCTTCTATGGCTCAAGGACACTATATTTGTCATTGATGATTACCTTGCCCCCTAACTTGAAATGAAGGAGGCGAAAGAGATGATTGGAGTATCTGGAGAATGTAAAAGCGATTTTTCACTACATGAAAACTTTACTGAGTTCTCTGTTAACTGTGAGTCTTTATAATTCTAAGAATGGCATCACTATGGTGAGAAAAACCTGATTCCTGCAATTTGTAAAGGAGAGAAGAAGCAGACACTCATTTTGTCTACACACACTGAATTCTGTTCTGATATCTATGAAATGTGCCCCTCATTTCAGCTCATGCGCTTTTTCAGTAGAGTTGAAAGTAACTCTTTCCAGTATTTCCTTTCTAATTTGATTTTCTTTTTTGTCCTATGTAGGTACAGTTAGAGAGAAGAAAGGGACAACTGAAATAGCAAATATGAAGAAATCAATATAAAGGGATGAAAAGCATTTATTGCTCTATCAATGATGCCTTTAGAATTGTTTCCACAAATCATGAGAGCCCAGATCTCTGGTATTTTCACCACAATTTCCAAGGGTAGCAATGTAACCATGCCTTTCCCCTCTACACTTCTTCATTTATGGGAGAGGGAACAGGCATGCAGTGAACATAAGGTATATCCCTAGGGTGACTAACCTGGATATGATGCTGTTTTCTGGACTTGGGACTGCCTTTGGGAGCTTCTGATTGGAAATTCAGGTGAGAGCAAGTGGCTTCAAGAGTATAAAATTGTTCTTGTGTTGCTGGTGTAGTAGGATTGTCCAATCAGAGCCCTGATTTATTGAAAAGTGACTCTTTCAGGAGGAGAAGCCAAGATGGCAGAGTAGAAAGATGCACATATGCTAGCTCCAAACCCACAGCCCATAAATTACCTGTAAAAGGAACTCTCAACAAATTCTGGAGCAGTGGAAGCCACACAACAACGGAATTGAAGAGATTTCTGTTCCAGAGAGCCCTGAAAAAATGACACCAAAGGTTCATCGCACACTAGACCCAGAGCAGAGCCCAGCCCTGCCTTGACCTCCCAGCACCAAGAGGAGCAGATCTGAGCAGGCTTCAGGGACACAATCTCTGGCAGCCACGAAGGTCCCTCAACCCACAGGCACTACAGGTCAGTGAGAGAGACTTCTGGGCTGGCTGAGAGGGGAGCAGGGTGTCTTCATAACTCAGGCAACCTCGAGAGGCAGTGACAGAGACAGTAGCAGATCGGGACTCCCAAAGCAGGCAGGAGTTCAGATCCATTGTTGAAGGTCTCTACATAAAACCCCTGAAGGGACTGAGCCCTGTGAGGTGGCCCTGCCCCCACCTGAGAACCTGAACTTCATCTCACATTGAGCATCCCCGTCCCTGCGGAAAACCCTGAGGCTGGGAAGCAGCATTTGAATCTCAGCCCCCAAGCACTAGCTGGGCAGATCTGGAGGCAAGGTAGGTGTGGAAAGGAATCTCAGAAGTCAAGTACCTGGCTGGGAAAATGCCCAGAAAAGGGGGAAAAAAGTAAGACCATATAAGGTTACTTTCTTGGTCAACAGATATTTCCTCCTTTCCTTTCTGATGAGGAAGAGCAATGCTTACAATCAGGTAAAGACATAGAAGTCAAGGCCTCTGTATCCCAAACATGTGAAACAGATATTCATGGAAGAGCTCAAAAAGGATTTTGAAAATCAAGTTAGACAGGTGGAGGAAAAATTGGGAAGAGAAATGAGAGAGATGCAAGAAAAGCATGAAAAACGGGTCAATACCTTGCTAAAGGAGACCCAAAAAAATGCTGAAGAAAATAACACCTTGAAAAATAAGATCACTCAATTGACAAAAGAGGTTCAAAAAACCAATGAGGAGGAGAATGCTTTCAAAAGCAGAATTAGCCAAATGGAAAAAGAGGCTCAAAAGCTCACTGAATTTAATAGTTCTCTCAAAATTAGAATGGAACAGATGGAGGCTAATGACTTTACGAGAAACCAAGAAATCACCAAACAAAACCAAAAGAATAAAAAAATGGAAGAGAATGTGAAATATCTCATGGGAAAAACAACTGACCTGGAAAATAGATCCAGGAGAGACAATTTAAAAATTATGGGACTACCTGAAAGTCATGATCAAAAAAAGAGCCTAGACATCATCTTTCATGAAATTATCAAGGAAAACTGCCCTGACATTCTAGAACCAGAGGGCAGAATAAGTATTTAAGGAATCCATCGATCACCCCCTGAAAGAGACCCAAAAAGGGAAACTCCTTGGAACATTGTGGCCAAATTCCAGAACTCCCAGGTCAAGGAGAAAATCTTGCAAGCAGCTAGAAAGAAATAATTCCAGTATTGTGGAAATACAATCAGGATAATTCAAGATCTAGCAGCTTCTACATTAAGGGATGGAAGGGCATGGAATAGGATATTCCAGAAGTCAAAGGAACTAGGACTCAAACCAAGAATCACCTACCCAGCAAAACTGAGTATACTACTTCAGGGGAAAATATGGTCTTTCAATGAAACAGAGGACTTTCAATCATTCTTGATGAAAAGACCAGAGCTGAACAGAAAATTTGACTTTCAAACACAAGAATGAGAAGAAGCATGAAAAAGTAAACAGCAAAGAGAAGTCATAAGGGACTTACCAAAGTTGAACTGTTTACATTCCCACATGGAAAGACAATATTTGTAACTCTTAAAACGATTCAGTATCTGGGTAGTTGGCGGGACCACACACACACACACATATGCTCACACACACACATGCTCACACACATGTACATGTGTGCACGCACACACATACACACATGCACGCACATACAGAGACAGAGAACACATTGTGAATTGAATAGGATGGGACCATATCTTAAAAGAAATTAAGGAAAACAGTGAGAGAGAAATGTAGTGGGAGGAGAGAGGGTGAAATGGAATGGGGTAAATTATATCTCATTCAAGAGGCAAGCAGGAGACTTTTTAGTGGAGGGAGGAAGAGGAGAGCTGAGAAAAAAAACCATGAATGAACATCACATTTGACTAAAGGAAGAAATAAAATGCACACTCATTTTTGTATGAAAATCTATCTTACAGTATAGGGAAGTGGGGGAGAAGGAGATAAGCAGGGTGGGGGGGATGATGGAAGGGAGAGCAATGGGAGGAGGGAGCAATTTGAAGTCAACACTCAGGGAGGGACAGGATCAAAAGACAGAATAAAAACAATCGGGGGCAGGATAGAATGCAGGGAAATACAGTTAGTCTTACACAACACGACTATTATTGAAGTCATTTGCAAAACTACACAGATATGGCCTATATTGAATTGTCTGCCTTCCCCTATCTGTGTAGTTTTGCAAATGACTTCCCTGATAGTCGTGTTGCATAAGACTAACTGAATTACCCTCCATCCTATCCTGCCCCTCATTGTTTCTCTTCTGTCTTTTGATCCTGTCCCTCCCCGAATGTTGACTTTCTGAGAAACCAAGAATGGTACAATCCTATTCAATTTACTCTGTGCTCTCTGTCTCTGTATGTGTGTACATGTGTGTATGTGTGTTGAGTGCATGCGTGTACATGTGTGTGTGTGGTCCCACCAACTACCCAGATACTGAAAAGTTTTAAGAGTTACCAATATTGTCTTTCCATGTGGGAATGTAAACAGTTCACTTCTGGTAAGTCCCTTAAGACTTCTCTTTGCTGTTTACTTTTTCATGCTTCTTCTCATTCTTGTGTTTGAAAGTCAAATTTTCTTTTGAGCTCTGGTCTTTTCATCAAGAATGATTGAAAGTCCTCTGTTTCATTGAAAGACCATATTTTCCCCTGAAGTAGTATGCTCAGTTTTGCTGGGTAGGTGATTCTTGGTTTGAGTCCTAGTTCCTTTGCCTTCTGGAATATCCTATTCCATGCCCTTCCATCCCTTAATGTAGAAGCTGCTAGATCTTGAATTATCCT
Organism: Bettongia penicillata ogilbyi; assembly: GCA_023548195.1. Classification (NCBI taxonomy): domain Eukaryota; kingdom Metazoa; phylum Chordata; class Mammalia; order Diprotodontia; family Potoroidae; genus Bettongia; species Bettongia penicillata. The sequence goes on from JAJHZJ010000360.1 coordinate 3,414,672, forward strand.
GATTGTATTTCCACAATACTGGAATTATTTCTTTCTAGCTGCTTGCAAGATTTTCTCCTTGAGCTGGGAGTTCTGGAATTTGGCCACAATGTTCCAAGGAGTTTCCCTTTTTGGGTCTCTTTCAGGGGGGTGATCGATGGATTCCTTAAATACTTATTTTGCCCTCTGGTTCTAGAATGTCAGGGCAGTTTTCCTTGATAATTTCATGAAAGATGATGTCTAGGCTCTTTTTTTGATCATGACTTTCAGGTAGTCCCATAATTTTTAAATTGTCTCTCCTGGATCTATTTTCCAGGTCAGTTGTTTTTCCCATGAGATATTTCACATTCTCTTCCATTTTTTTATTCTTTTGGTTTTGTTTGGTGATTTCTTGGTTTCTCGTAAAGTCATTAGACCCCATCTGTTCCATTCTAATTTTGAGAGAACTATTACCTTCAGTGAGCTTTTGAGCCTCTTTTTCCATTTGGCTAATTCTGCTTTTGAAAGCATTCTTCTCCTCATTGGCTTTTTGAACTTCTTTTGCCAATTGAGTGAGCCTATTTTTCAAGGTGTTATTTTCTTCAGCATTTTTTTGGGTCTCTTTTAGCAAGGTATTGACCCGTTTTTCATACTTTTCTTGCATCTCTCTCATTTCTCTTCCCAATTTTTCCTCCACCTCTCTAACTTGCTTTTCAAAATCCTTTTTGAGCTCTTCCATGGCCTGAGCCTACCCGACATCCCCCTGGGATGTCTGGGATACCGAGACCCCGCCCTCCACATCTTTCCCTGATGGCAAGAATATGTCCTCGTCATCGTCAGATCTGAAAGTTGGGATCATTTGCATCTGTTCGAAAAAAGTCTCGATAGTCTTATTTTTCTTCCCTTTTCTAGGCATTTTCCCAGCCAGTTACTTGACTTCTGAGATTCCTTTCCACCCCCGCCTAGATCCGCCCAGCTAGTGCTTGGGGTCTGAGATTCAAATGGGCTTTCCGTGGCAGGCGCAGCTGCTAATCAATGTGAGCTTTAGTTCTGGTGCTGGGGTGGGGGCAGGGCCGCCTCGGATTGTGAGGTTTTTATGCCTTAGTATATGGTCAATTTTTCTCTATGTGCCACGTATTAGTCAAAAAAAACATACATTCCTTTCTATCCCCATTCAATTTTCTCCCGAGATCTATCATATGTACCTTATCCAGAGTTTTATTCACTTCCTTAACTTCTTTTTTGTTTATTTTAAGGTTATACCTATCATTCAGTGTTGCTGGAGCTGTGAGCTGATCTAAACATTCTGGAGAGCAATTTGGAACTATGCCCAAAGGGCTACAAAAATGTGTGTATCTTTTCACCCAGCAATACCACTTCTAGGACTGTATCCCCAAGAGATCATAAAAAAATGAAAAGACACCACATGCAGAAAAATATTTATAGCAGCACTCTTTGTGGTGGCCAAAAACTGAAAATCAAGGGAATGCCCATCAACTGGGGAGTGCCTGAATAAATTGTGGTATATGAATGTAGTGGAATACTATTGCACTATAAAAAATGATAAATAGAAAGGCTTCAGAGAGTCCTGGAAAGACTTATATCATCTGATGCTGAGGGAAAGGAGCAGAATCAGGAGAACTTTGTACACAGCAATGACCCGAGTGTGCGAGGACTTTTTCTGGTAGACTTTGAATTTCATTGCAATGCAAGGACTTTAGAAACTCTCAATGGTCCTTTAAGGCAAAATGCCTTCCAAATCCAGAGAGAGAACTATGCAGTTCAATCACAGATTGTAGCAGATAATTTTCTTTTGTCTTACGTTTTGGTTTGTTACATGATTTCTCCCATTCGTTTTCATTCTTCTATATAACATGATTATGGTGAAAATGTATTTAACAGGAATGTGTGTGTATAACCTATATAAAATTGTATGCCTTCTCGAAGTGGGGAGGGAGGGAGGGAAAGAAAAAAATTAGGTTGTATGGTAGTGATTGTGGAACACCAAAAATAAATAAATGAATAAAATCCTTAAATAGAAGGTAAACAGAAATGAACAATGATGAAAAATCAAACAAAGGTGAGCTGCTTACATTCTGTTATGCACAGATGGTACAAGTGTACCTTCTGAACCTGAATATCATCAGTGGACTTGGAGGGAGTCTAATAAGAAAAAAGATTCAAAGGAAGTCTGTTTTTTCTTGGTGATTTCAAGGAAAGAATGGAGAAGGTAATGAGTAGGGGGGAGTAAGGAAAGGAAATATATGGACAATTTTCTCAAATAATCAACATGTGAGAGTAGATATGTAGAAAAAGAAGGTGTAGATGGTGATAGGTGGTAGGTGCCAGACTCTTGAACCTCACTCTCATCTGAACTGATCAAAGTATAACAGAACATAAAAAATGCAGGAAGACACATAATTGAGTAGAGCAATACATGTCATTCAATGGATATATCTGTAGAAAAAGGGAGAATGGAGATGGAAAATTCTAGAGTAGGTTAAGAAAGGACTGGAAACATTGAATCAAGGTTTCTTAAGCCATGGTTAAATGATCATTCATCATTATCTTAAAGAAAGTATTATATTTTAAACATGGATTGAAAAAGTCACTAACTTAATTTCAACATGTGAAATCCAATAGTAACATTAGACATTTGTCTGTTTGATCCAGTGAGGCAGAGTCAGGGATTGCCCAATGTGCAATTTAAGAAGAACCGCTGTGGGATGATTCCTCCTTCTTTCTTTTCCAGGATCGCGTGGCCCCCCCAAAAAAGGATCCCCCAACAAAGTCATATTTTTTCTCTAATGTATCTCTCTCAAGACTGTACTTGATGTTCTAGACTGTCTCAGACAAACAGAACTGCAAACTTGGGACAGAGGTTTCAGAGTGTCCAAGGGTTTACTCCAAGTTCAGCCTCCCTCTCACTCATAAGGTTTAAACAAAGGATTCTATTACTTTCTGAGAACAAGGTTAGGCTTTTTAAGGTCTCCTTAACCATTGTTTCATTGTCCAAATCTCCCTATTCTCCCGCCTCCCTACTCATTCTCCTGAACCAATCCTGTAGACTAGGCTCAGAATCTGGTGTACAGCAGACACAGAATACCATAAAATACCACCTATGTCCACACTAAAGGACAGGAGAAGGATCTGAGTTAGTCTCTCTGAGGGTTCAGTGTTTTGCAGTCCGTGTCTCCTACTCTACTCCTCCACATCCTAATTTGTAGCCTTTCTAGATTGTTCCATATCTTATTTACTCTAGAACATTGTTTATCCTTACTCCTCCCCCATATTTTGTCACTTGATTTTTAAGTGTGATCTATATCTTTCTTTAAGTGTTTAATAAAAATTATAAAATGTCCCTACATTGGACTTTTCCCACCAAGTTGATGTCAAAGGATTAATAATTAGGTTTTTACCTGACAATTAAATCAGTTTTGAAATCATCTAACTACTATTAGGAAGGGAGATTTTAAAAAACAATTTGATATAATACAGGCAAAACCTTTTAGGGTCATATAAAGTATCAAAAATAACCCTCTCCAAGGACAAACTTGTATATTCGTACAGGAACATATAGAATCACACAGGAAATTGTAAGAATATGTCAGTGTATAGAGATACACATCCAACTGCTTTGTGTACATATATGCACTAATATAAATGTATGAGATGAAGGAAATGGAAATGAAGGCAGTCAGAGGATACTATTGGAGAAATGGCGAAATGTAGTTCAGAATTATTGGGAAGGGATTGCTATGGTATAGGAGAAATATGTAAATCATTGAGCAATATGTTCGCTTAGTTTCAAGGTGCCTAAAACAAAAGGATTTTACTCCCTCTTTTGTTTCCCAGCCAGGATGTTATAAATATCTTTCTTCTCTTTCCCATGGGAACAGTGGAAGCAGTGAAAACCTGCAATGCATTCGTGGGAGAGATTGGCCCAGGTTTATATATTGATTTGTAACCTATGTGGGGTTGTATGCATTTACTTTAGTATATTACTACTATGATTCCTTTCTTATTAGCAATTGTAATTTGTTGTTCATTCTCAGAGAAGATCATGGCATCAGAAAGTTGATGCCATGACACACAAGTGAATGGCATTTAAGTGATAAAGGGATATGAGAAGTCACCAACCTCATTTTCTCCTCCAGAGTAAGCTGAGTCTAGGGGACATATGCAGATCAGGGTGACTAGAAATGGCCCCAGTTGCAGTGGGAGACCTTGGTCTTTTTAAGATAAGGTCTTTCCCAGTTCTCTTACTCATTCCTACTTAGTTGTGAAACTGTTTTGATGCACTGTATTGTGAATGGATGGTTACACAGAGGCAAATCAAGTGAAAAAGAAACCCAAGAGCTGCAGAAATAACTAAAGGCATTTCATTTCATCTCAAAAGTATAACCCTCAAACCTCAAAGTTTGGATATAACCATGTGGTTTTATTCTATTGCTAGGATCTACATCTGCTCATTATCATTGTCCACATATATGTCTCTTCAGGTTAGTTGTCTCAGGACTTCAGGTATCTGTGTGTAACTGCAAAGGTGGTGCAGAAGGGGTGGAGCTCTAGATCTTGTCAGGGCAGGGGAATAAAGAGTCCTATAAAATTCTAGGTGTCCACAAGTGGTACCTGCCTTCCCAGTAACTTTGAGGTTCAAACTGTCCCTCCTAGTGATCACTCATATGTGGATTATCTCCCCATTAATATGTAAATTCTGTTGCTCAAGCAGAATGGAGCTCACAGCTATATAGTCCACATGACCTTTGAGCCAAGCAGAAATACCTTGCCCTCTTCACCAGAATTAGAAATTGGTTCCAAAGACCCTTCTGCATTTCCTCCTCAAGAAATACATGGCAGCCAAGAGCAACAGATTTGGATGAAAAACTGCCCTCCTCTGAATTCTAGGTGACTGACCTGCACTAGCTGTCACTGAAGCTCTTACCTAGTGAAATCCAGGTTCTCTCCAACCCATTAGGAGTCACTTAGTTGAAGTCTTCTCCCAGTTCCCAATTCCTAAGGCCCAGAGTTCCCATAGATCAGGTTTTCACTGCCCCATCCCCTGATTCTCCTATCAGGTTTTCATCTCCCAAGTTTTCATACTTCAATCAATTAAAGGAGATTTTGGGGACGTTTAGTGACTCATCTTTGTTTTAAACAGCTGCAGCTCCATAAGTTTCTGCTGTCTAAGCAATGGTCCTTCGGACACCCTGTGTCTCAAAATCGTGATGAGATTTCTCATTGTTTCCACTTAGTCATGTAATGTTCCTGTACACATGACCTGAGTAACCCTTAACCTTGCCAGATCTGCAGTCTCCAATGTGCTATAATAACTTTGGGGTCCTTAAAAGTATTTTTATATCCCTAATTCTCCAGTGTATGATAACGAAAATACTATCTTCCCCTCCTTATAGCAAAGCCAATATAATATTCTCACTCAGATGAATTTGAATTGTCTCCAAGTTAAATATGTGTATATATATTATATATTTCAAATTTAAAGCACTGCTCATTTTTCTGTCCTAAACTGCCCACATCCTGTCTTAAGGCTGTGGCTTCACACTTATAATTTTGCAATCTTTTTTTAAAAAAAATTAGAAATAGTTCATTTCCTTATCCTTTGTGATATCAAAATGTTCATCTATAAAGAGTGCTGACTAATCATCATCATGTAGTAAATGCTTTCTATGGGATGTGCAATGTTTTTGGTGTTTATCTGCTTTTAAAATTAATGTACATATAATCTTAAACAGAAATACACTTTTTTGCCCCTTCTAGCATTGAAAATTTTTGTATGAAAAGAAACTTAAAGAGTTTTTCAGTTTCATAGACGATTAAAAGAGTTTATAGCTAGTATTTACATAGCACTTACTATGATCTGGTCTCTTACAGTTATCTAAATTGATCCATGCAACAAGCTTGGGAGATACCTTTTATTATTATCCCACTTTACCTATGAGAATACTATGAGATTAAGTGACTTGTGAGGTCACCAAGCTACTAAGTGTCTGAGAATGGATTTGAATTCAGCTTTTGCCTTAGAGAGTGCATTATTTCATGCACCACTTAGAAGCCTCACCACCATGTCATCTTTCTCACACATCTTTCCTTTCCATAGGCAGGACAGGAGATAAGTATTTAGGACAATGCTTTGCAAAATTCAGAGAAATGATTTCCACTGATACCATGATATCTTTGTAGAAATGAAGAGTTACGAATGGTATAATGTCTGACTTCCAGTATATGAAGGATTTTTAGGTAGAAAGGGATTAGGTTTGTGCTACTTGTACCTAGAGGTGGGAGGAGGAGCTATGGGAGCAGCCTATTGAGAGAGAGAAGTGGGGAGAAAGGTGGAACCTCCTCAAAATTGAAACCATCCATATTGAACTGGGTAACCACAAGAGGTCTTCCTTACTGAAGATATTTGGGTAGTCTGCCTCACTTCCTGTTATGTCTGACTGTGCACAAGATTTTGTTCAGGCTCAGATTGGGAGAGATGGACTCCTGGATCCTTGCCTCTTTTGAGACTGCATGCCCGTCAAGTAATTTTCCGTAACAGAGACACAATGAGTCTGGAATGATTATGAAAAAGTCAAGATGGCTCTTTGGGATCATAGTTTCCTTTTCCAGATATGCACAGAACACAATGATACAACCACTAAATTCATCAACAATGAGAATCAGGTAACAATCAATGAACAGAAGAAAATCAGATTCAAACTGAATCAAAATGCTTAAGAAGGCAATTGGGGAAGAAAGATATTCTCAAAATTGTTCAAGTAAAGAGAACTGTGGAAAGAATGTTGCTCCCCAAAACTCTTTTTTGTTACTATATAGAAGACAGCTTGTCTTAGAAGTTATGCAGTCTCAGTAAATAGTAAAGACTACAAGCATTTCATGTCTCAATTTCAGAAAATTGGAGCCTTAGCTTCATAAAAGGCACCTAGCATAACCAACAAATGTAAACAATCCCCTCAAATACATTTCCAACAGGTGGACAACTGAGAGTCACTTGACGGTAAGAAATGAGAGGGAAACCATTATGTTCCACAGCAGAAGTGAGTACAGCAGAAACATTGTTGGCAAGCGTTTTCTGACCAGGCAAAATTTTAATAAATTCTAGTCATTCCTCTTTGTTTTACCTTCTAGAGTCAAGAAAATCAAGATTAATTCTTCTTCCAAGTGGTATCCCTTTAAATACTGGAGCACAAGGTCTTATACAATACAAAAGTAAGCTTTGAAGTGACAATGTTGTCCCTCTAAACAGCCTTGAATGACATATATTTATTACTAGAGAAAGAGTCGAAGTGGATTGAGAAGCATCCATCTTCCCTCAGGTCTTTTCCAACTTCTCTTCTATGACTCAGTGACACTAGACTTATCATTAATGATTACCATTCCCCTTTCATGTAATGAGAGAGGCCAAAGAGATGGTTTGAGGATTTGGAGGATGTAAAAGTATTTTCTCATTACCTGACAGCTTTTCTGAGTTCCTGGCTAATTCTAAGTCTTTATAATTCTAAGAAGAGAGTTAGAATAGTGAGAAAAAACCGGATTCCTTCATTTTCTAAAGGAAAGAGGAAGCCAACACTTATTTTGTCTACACACTCCCTGAAATTTATTCTGATATCTGTGAAATGCCCCCCTAATTTCAGCTTATGCACTTTTTCAGTAGATTTGAGAGTAAAGCTTTCACCCATTCCCTTTCTAAATTAATTTGTCTTGTCCTATGTAGGCACAGTTAGAGAGAAGTAAGGGACAGTTGAAACAGAAAATGTGAAGGGGAAGGGATGAGAAGCATTTATTTCTCTATCAATGATCCCCTTCTAATTGTTTCCACAAATATTGGCATCCTTCTGGCATTGTCACCACAATCTCCAATAGTAGCAATGTAATTTTACCCTTCTACTCTACACCTCTTCGATCAGGGGAGAGAGAATAGATGAGCCCTGAAGAGAAGGTATATCTCTGGAGTGAATGACCTATATATGATGCTCTTTTTTCTGGACCTGGGGCTGCCTCTGAGAACTTCTGATTGAAAATTCAAGTGAGAGAAAGTTCATCAAGAGTTTAAAAATGTGCTTGTAGTTTCTGGTTTGTACAATCAGAGCCTAGAATTATTGAAAAGTAACTCCCTCAGTGGAATTATCTCAGCATCTCTTCAGGATTTTGTTCATGTCCCTCTTCCTCTGATGCCTTTTGATTTGCTCACTTTTAATCCATATTGCCAAACTTGATAACATTTTAAGGCCCCTGACCACAAGTGACACAGCCCAAGCCTATCTAGCAATTAGGCTCTGTCCCTTAGCCCACTACTTGCTTTGAAGTCCTGCCTTACTAGGTAAGCAGGGTCAGACAAGGCAAGATTCTACTGAGTGCCTAGAATATGTGTCTCTGCTTCAGTCCAATGAGAAGATGATCCTATGTCCTGGGGAACCCATGTGTGCCCATAACTGCTGCTTCTTTACTTTCCTGTCACCACAGAACTTGGATATAGATAAAAATTGAAAAATAGTGTGGATGATACCTTTTGAGTTGTGCATCAATTGCATTTGAGTGAGGCAGAGTTGCGTGAAAGTTATCGACCTCAAATTCTCTTCCAGATTAATCAGAATTCAGTGACAAGACAATGTCAGGATTAGTGATTGTGGATCTAGTTATCATGGATGAACACAGCATTTTTGGTGTCTAACCAATCTCTAAGTGCTTCACAGCACTTGTTCTAGTGATTTTCGTGGCTATTGGAAGAAAATGCTGTCATCTACGTGTTTGGGGTTGACACTTCCCTTACCTCACTGATGGATTTGAGCCCCCTTGCTTACCTTCATCCTAGTTTAGCATATCTGCCAAAATGTTGGACTGGAGTGTGCCTGTTGTGCATTATTCTGCCTTTTGGAGTCATAGGTGAAAGTTAAGCAAATAAAATGAACATCAAAATGTAAAGTAGCCCTGAAAAGGACTCAGTAGTCTTTATACCAGAAGTACTATTCTTCACCTCAGACCTCTAGATTTCCAATTATAGTAAAGGATGGAAAATGAACAACACAATAAAAAAGAACCTGGCAATAATGGACACTAAGTTCAGAAAGTAAAATTATGACCAAAAGTCAGAGGAACTTGATGAAGTCAAAACAGCTACAAAAAAAGCCTCAAAAAATCAATTGGACACCAAGACAAAGAAGAATTCCTGGAAGAGGAAAAAAGTCCTGTTTGAAATCAAATTAAAAGGTGAATAAAAACAGCAAAAAAAATTAGAGCAACAAAAGAAATTATGAAAAGACTATTGTTTGTTCTTTGTTTTAAAGAGGACCAGAGAACTTATGGAGTGATGCCTTGACTCGTGTGTGAACTAGATTTCAGTAAAGGAGAGTTGCACAAAATCTTTAGCTTCATTTTCTCTTCTGGAGTCATAGAAGTCCAACTGCAAGAAAAAAGTCAGGATGACTGACAGTGGCCCCAAAGGCAGTAGATGATCTTGGAATCTTTGATGAATGACCAAGATTTAAACCCTCTACTGTACCTTCTTCATCAATCTGTGAAGGATGACCTCTCCTTCAGTGGCTACCAGAAACATGTGTCATCGTGTGCTGCCCCAGTACCACTGAACATGACAGGGAGGGAGCTCCAGCAGATCTGGATCAATGAAGTGAAGACAGAGATCAGTGTGGAGAGCAAACACTAGACCCTGTAATACCTCACCTTCCCCCTGCAGCTGGAGGCCCAGCAGGCCATTCTGCTGCTAAAACAGAAGAAAATCCACTATATCCAGCTGAAACTGGACCTGGAGCAGGAGACCATCGAACTGGTCCACACGAACCTCACAGAAGTGGTGGATCTGCCCAAGAGAGTGCCCCAGGACTCTTCCTGCTACCACTTCTTTCTCTATAAATATTCCCATGAGGGCAACTACTTGGAGTATGTGGTGTTGATCTATTCCATGCCTGGATACAAGTGCAGTATTAAGGAATGGATGTTGTACTCCAACTGTAAGAGCTGACTCCTGAACTCTGTGGAACAGTATTTCCAGATGGGCATTATGAAGAAAATGGAGATTGACGAAGGGGCAGAGTTGACAGCGGAGTTCCTGTATGATGAAGTCCACTCCAAACAACACACATTCAAACAGGTCTTTGCCAAGCCGAAGGGCCCAGTGGGCAAAAGAAGTCAGAAGCGGCTACTCCGAGGCCCTGGGGAGAGTGGGGACGAAAGCTAGTCAAGGACTTGCACCTCCCGTACCCGTCATCTGCCTCAGGCTGAGCCGCAGGGGTCTGAGAATTGTTCTGTGTCCTTGGTAGCAGTGACTGGGTCTCAGTCCAGCCCCTTGCACCTGGAGGGGCCCCTCCCCTGCCCCCAGGAGTTACTATGTGTTTGCTCTTTCTTTTTTCTCTCTCTCTTCCCCCTTCTTCACTGTCAACCCTGAGGAAGCTGTGTGAATTCCTGTTCCCCATGGCTTCGCGGTCCTCTCAGTCTCTTCTAACCAAGTGAACCCGGTGATTATTTCTATCTCTATTATTTCTAGTGCCCTAATGTCCACCACTCTTCCCCTCTGTGTCCTCAGTCCCTCTTCCACCAGTCACTGTCTGTTGAATTGGGTTGAATACCCGTTTCTGTGTCCTGTATGCCCACTGCCCCCACTTTTGTTACCCCAGCTCCCATGACCGTTCTTGTCCCCACCCCACCCTGGACACACCATTTCCATCTTTATCCATCCCTGTGCCTTCCATTCCTGTCTTGAGTCTCTCCTACCAAGTTTAGGAGAATAGGCCTAGGCTTTTTTTGTTTAAGGTGGGGGACAACACACCTGGAGGGGCCTCCAAGTTTTAAGAAGGAGATGGATGTTTGCCAGGGCTTGAAAGTGGAAATGGGCTGTGTCAGGGTAAGTAGGAGATGACATTAGCTGGGACCTGAGCCCTACTTGACCTTCTAAAGCTCCCCTAGGATAGCAAGAGGGCTCTGAGTGTGATGGTGGGAGTTCAACCCCCCCCAGAGATTCAGAGTTTAGCTGGGCAGGCAGGGATGATGGAGAATTGAGGAAATGCAGGACTTACTGGAATGAATGCTGTCTTTTCTAAGGAATAAAGTATTTTTAAATAAAAGAAAATTATTGGCTTACTTTAAATTATTAATATTAACTAGAATAATTATATATTAATTAATCATTAATAATTGTTATGTATTATTATATTATATGGTCATATATGACCATAATATATCATCATAACAATTAATAATCATTAATTATTAATCAATTAATTTTTAATTAATTAAATTGAAATATTAGTTAAAATATTAATAAGAACCTTGACACAGTATTTCAAGAAATGATCAAGAAAAACTTCCTTAATACTCTGGAACTGAAGGGTAAAATAAAAATTAAAAATCTTCCATCACTTAAATCTAATTCAAACACGAATCAAGCTATTACCCCACGATGTCATTGGTCCTCTTTCAAAGAAAGGACCAAGAGTTGTCTTTTCATAATTTTCTTCTGTTCCTTTTATTTCTTTACCTGAAAGAAATAGAAAAAAAATGAAAATTCCCAGGAATATTATATTCCAGAGCTTTTGGGTAGAAAACAAAATGCTTCAAGGATCCAGGCAGGAACAATTCCAATCTCATGGAGCCACAGTCAGGATCTCACACAATATAGCAGCTACTATATTAAAGGACCAGAAAGCTTGGAATCTGATATTCTGGAATGAAAAAGATCTGATTTTACCTTCAAAAATAACTCACCCAGTCAAACTCAATATGATCCTTCAAGTGAAAAATAAAATTGTATTTAATTATATAGAAGAGTTTAAGCATTCCTAATTAAAAAAGAAAGACCAGAAATGAATAGAAAATTTGACTCTTTAAATATGACTCAAGTGAAATCTAAAATACTAAACCTGAAAGAGCAAACAATAGTCACTCAGTATGGTTAAACTGTTTATATTTCTGCATGTGAAGATGACACACGTATCTTCTCAAAACCTTGCCATTAAATGGGCAGTGAGAACGATTCTAGGTATAAACGGGGTGTAGGAGGAAATCAATTATTTTGAGATGTTTTTAAAAATGGATATTCAAGAGATGGATGTCTTTGGAAAAATGAGAAATGGAGGGTAAGAATGCTGAAAACTATCTTACATAAAAGAGGGATGGAAGAGCATTTGTCTTGTAGTGTCTTTTGTCTTTATCAGTGTCCCAAAAGTAATGCCGACAAGAAATCTCAGTTTTTTCTTTGACCCAGTAATAATTTAGTGCAAACTTGTTCTGTATTAGTTCTCCTGGATTATGTGAGTGACCCCGGTACAGTGAATAGATACGTGGACTTGAAGGGGGAAAATCTGGGTTCAAATTTTGTCTCTTACTGTGATGCTGGACAATTAAGTAGCTTCTTTCCACCTCTCTGAGTTTCAACTTGTCTTAGATGAGGGAAATAGGAGTGCTTCCAATCCCGGTGGAATGAGGGTTTTGTCCATTATTTACTCAATTCGTGCAAAAGCTCAATAAGGTTGCTTTTAGATGTATGATATAGAGGAAGAACCTTGATCTCTCCTCTTCTAAACATGGGCAGGGATTCATTGCCTGAAACGTTTTGGCAACTTCAGTAATGAAATTACTGTTTTTGTTCTTTTCTAAGTAAGGATGGAGTGTGCATGGAGAGAGGAAGGAATATAGGAGAGATACCGAGAGAGGGGAGAGAGACAGACAGACAGAGGGAGAGAGAGAGAGAGAGAGAGAGAGAGAGAGAGAGAGAGAGAGAGAGAGAGAGAGAGGGAGGGAGATCTTGAAACATTGAATGAGGGTCATCAGGAAACAAGAACCGGGGAATCATGTATATTCTCATCTTTATCAATTTATTTTTTAAATATTATTTTCATTTTTAAGTTATATATAAAAGAATTCTTAACATACACTTTTATATAAAATTTTGAGTTCCAAATTTTCTCTCACCTTCGCCCTTACAATGTTAACCAATTTAATATAGGTTGTAAGTATGCAATCATGAAAAACATTTCCATATTAGTCATGTTATAAAGAAGAAAAGGTATGAAAAGAAAATAAGATGAAAAATAAAATGAAAACAGCATGTTTCAATATGCATTCAGACTGGAGCAGTTCTTGTTTGGATATGGAAAGTATTTTCCACCAGAAGTCTTTTGGACTTGTCTGCAATCACTGAATTGCTGAGAAGATTGAAGTCAATCATAGAGGATCATTTATAAGGTTGCAGTTATTCTGTACAATGTTCCCCTGGTTCTGCTCATTTCACTTTGCATTTGTTCATGTAAATTTTCCCGGATTTTTCTGAAATTTTACTTCAATCATTTCTTATATTGTATTCTTATATAGTATTCCATTGCGTTCATATAACACGGCTTTTTCAGTTATTCCCTGAGGAGGATCCTTTGATTTTCCATTTCTTGGTCACCACAAAAAGAGTTGTTATAAATATTTTTTACATGTGGGTCCTTTTCCCTTTTTTATGATCTCTTTGGGATATGGACCTAGTAGTGTCATTGCCAAATCAAAGATTATACATAGTTTGAGTAGCCTCTTGGCATAGGAATTAGGAAGGTCTTAATTCCAGGTCCGAGATTCTAATCTAGTATGAACTGAACTGCAACCAGAATATCAGTACTGTCATGAGCTCCACAATCCAATAGTGATTGATTATCACATCTCCATAACACAAATAGAATACTTAAGTACAGAAATCTCTAAGTTATTCATAGAAGCATTAGAGTGGATTCTAACTGACATGGTCCTAAGTCTAGAAGACTCTCTTTGGATGGAAGGACATGGACATTTCACGTTTTTGGAGAGGGGTGAGAGGGAGAGAAAGTGAGAAAGGTAGCAAAATCATGCCTCTATACAAAATAAAGAAAATCACAAACTGAATCCTAGTTACCCTCTCATGTTCCAGCAGAAGGCCATGATTTTGTACTTTTCCTGGAAGAAGACTCTATCAAAGGTCAACTACATGCACAAGTATGTGCCAATTATTTTACACATATTACCATTTAAATATTTAGCAGAACAAGAAGGAGAGTGTGATCTTAATGAAGGAACAAGACTTCTGCCTCTGAGCAGTGCTAAATCAGTTGGGGTCCTGAACTTTGTCTGCGATTCAGTGATTGAAATGACCCCTTAGTCGGTGGCCTAAGGAGGTACCTGTGGTGAAGGAAATACCTATAATAATAAGCAAAATTGTGAAGTATGAGATTGTGCAGACTGTTGGGCCTGCAGTCAGAAAGTCCTTCAAAACTGACATAAAATATTTAATAACTCTCTGACCCTGAACAAGTCACTTAAACTCTACTTGCCTCAGTTTAGTGAATTATAAAATGGGACTAATAACACCCCTGACCTTGCAAGGTCATTGTGAAGATCTAATGTCATCCTATCTGTGAGGTCCTTAGCATAGTACCTGGAACACTGTGAACACTATAAGAACACTTATTCCCTTCCCTGCTTCCAACTTTGGTCTAAGATCTCACATCCTGTGGATTTCCAGTGTTGGGCTTCCTTATATCCATCAATGTGTCTATCTCCTCACCAATTATGTGAGGATCTGAGAACACTGGCAATCAGCATTAGTGATTAAGATGGCATAATCAAGAGTATTGGGTGACATAGACACCTCATGGCACTCCCTGCCTTAGTGACAATTTAATGCTTATAAGTATGCTGACTACATAAAAAATGACAAGAAGGGTTGAAGATGACCTGTTGCCATTTTATGACTGGACTAGGTAAAAGATGGGACCTAAAAAACCTGAGTAGAGAGTGAGGTGCTATTGAAGGATTCAAAAGGAGGCTGGATGATCAGTCAGAGTATGTATACTACAGAGCAGACTGTGAATCAGTGGTGTCTGTGTGTATGTGCACATGTTTGTGTGTGTGTGAGTGTGCTGAGTACGCACATCATGTGTTAGCTGTATCTGTGTTGTGCATGTGTGTGCAAGATGGAGGGGTCCACCACTGCCTCAGCCTCAATAGGTTATCCCTGTTCATAGAATAAATCTAAAATTACCCACACGAGGACCTCAAGAAGTAGGTCATGCAATGTGAATGGGAGATTGGAATAGAGAGAGTCACAGAGAAAGAGAAACGCAGACATTCAGAGAGATGGAGCCCTGGAGAAAAGGAATGAAAACAAGAGAGGATGCTGAGCCCTAGACTTGATTTTTAGAAAAATAGAAATAATTAAGACGCCTCCAGTGATGTGAATCCCAAGGAAAGGAGCAGAAATGGGAAACGGAGGGAGGGAGTGCTCAAGACTTCACTGTTCCTGGTTGGAGGAGGGGAAGACCTGGGGAAACCTTGTGGATCAAGCCTGAGAGGAGACAAGGTGATAGATAATAGCCTTTAAACCCTGAGAAGTTGGTTCCCCATTCTATGATTTCATTTACAAGGATTGACAAAGACAGGTCAGGGAGACAGGCTGCCTTAGATGGTGTCTTTCCTCTACTTTCCAGAACAGGGACATTCACCATCTGTTGGAATGGACTTTCTCTGGACTGGTGACACATGAAGCCCTTGACTTAACCAAGTGAACTAAATCCTGAAACCTCCAGCCATCTAGGGACTCCAGAGTGCACAGAACATTGATCCTGGAGTCAGGAACACCTGAGCTCAAATCCAATCTGAATCACTTAACGGCTTTGGAACCCAGGTCAGTCATATAATCTTTGACTGCCTCAGTTTCATCTCCTGTAAAATGAGAACCATTAGAGCACCTACCTGCCAAGAATATTGTGGGAATTAAATGAGATATATAAAGCTCTTAGCATACTGCCTGTCATACATTAGCCATCTTATAAATGCTCATTCATTTCTTAGAGTTAAAAAGCTAGGCATCAACTGGGGTTGGGGGAGAGGAATCCTGGTTCCCCTTGGAAGGAGATGGGAGGCAGGCTGCACCTGGGGAGTAGAACTTATTTCATGGTCTCCTGTGCCCTAGCATTTTCTTCTTAGGATTAGAATGACGTCTCTCGAGTGTTGGTGAGGCCGGGGTCTCTTCTCTCACTATCCAACTCCTGATCTTCGGCCAGTGCTCTCTGGAGGACCACACCAAGAGGGTCCCTCCCTATTCTATGTCTTCGACTGCCCAGCAAGAAGTAAATAAAGGAGTTTGTGCTGCATTTCAGGCAGACCAGGACCCTAAGGAGCCAATAATGCATGTAAGGGTATTTAAGGGGATGTGAGTGAAACGGGAACCTCAATATTGATTCTTGGATTGCCCTGGGCAGGCCACAGAGCAGGAATTCGAGGACCATGAGCAGGACCAGGAGGTAGAGCCTGGGGAGTTTCTGGCGCTGGGAGCTGCACTGGACGCTCAGTAGCAGAGTCAAGCTGGACTCGCACATCACTGGGATGAAGTGGACTAACGACACAACCGGTATTGTGTGCAATATGCCACAGAAACCCTGACTGTTAACAAAAATACAACAGAAAATATCTGTTATCCAGAAGAGTACAGGAAGAGCCCAGAGGACAGCGCACACAGCTGCAGACATGTTCTTTGGGCGGTCATGTAGGTACCAGTTGAGGAAGAGCATGGCTAGACAGTGCTCAGTGCTGATAACAGCCAGTAGGCTCAAGCCCACAGCTCAGATAGCATTTGCGAGGTAGATCAATACCAGGCCCATGAAAGAATGATACCAGTATGTAATCAATTCTTCCATCAAGGTCAGAAAGTAGCAGCAAAGGAAGAGGAGGTCAGCCCAGGTCAAGTTGAGGATGTAGATGGAGAAGGGATTCTTCTGGGTCCAGAAGTTCAGGAGCCACAGGACCATGCTGTTGCCTACCAGCCCGACGAAGACCAGGGCTAGAGAGAGGATCTGCATCCAGTACCTTATGTAAAATTCTCCTGGTGGCCTCAAATCTAAACTCCCGTTTACAATTCTCATTGTCATAAACATATGCCCACTGCCCAGGTGTGGGAGACACAGCCATGGTAGTTGGTCCCACCTCCATGAAACTCCTTTCAGAAGCCCTAGGGAAGATGAAGACAAGAAAGTGCATCAGGAAGTTTCCCAGAGTTTACTCTCCTCTCCCTTTTCAGGAGTGAGAGCCTCTTCTTCTCCATTCCCTTTCTCTCGGCGGCCGCTAGGTGGTGACACAGTGCAGAGAGCTCTGGGCTAAAGGGGAAAAATGACTTCAAATCTAGCCTCAGACTATTTGTGAGACCCTGGGCAAGGCATTTAACATCTGTCTGCCATTGATCAGTCATAGTTAGTATCTTTCAGAGTACACTGTGATTTAGCGGTGTGTGTGTGTGTGTGTGTGTGTGTGTGTGTGTGTGTGTGTGTGTAGTGTGCTGACAGGCATATGTTTGTGTTGTGTGTGATGTGCTTGCATCTGTGAGATGGTGTGTCCCTTTCCCCTGTCTCAGCCTTAGTCATAGAATTCATCTAAGATACCTTCTCCCACAAAAGGACCTCATCAAGAACTGGGTCATGCAGTGCAAAAGATTAGAATAGAGACAGTCACAGAGAAAAAGAAATTCAGAGATTCAGAGAGACTGAGTCCTGGAAAAACTGAATGTAAACAAGAGAGGATGCTGAGCCCCAGCCTTGAACTTTGGAGGAAGAGAAATATTTAACTCAGCTCCTATGATGCCAGTGGCAGAAGGGAAAAGAACTGAACAGAAGTGGAAAATGGAGGGAGGAGCATTGCTGATCTGACAACTTCACTGTTCTGGGCAGGAGGAGGGAGAATTCATTGAGGAAACCTTCTGGATCAAGTCTGAGGTAAGAAGACAAGGGGGACTGGTCGTCTGTCTTAGATGGTGTCTTTCCTCTACTCTCCAGAACAGGGATAGTGACCATCTTTTGGAGTGGACCTCTCTCCCCAAGGACACTAAATCCTGATGTCTCCAGCCATCTGGGGGTTCCAGAGCACATGGAGTATTGAGCCTGGAGTCAGGAATACCTGAGCTCAAATCCAGTCTCAGATACTTGCTTGCTTTGGGAACCTGTGCAAGTCAATGAATCTTTTCTTACCTTAGTTGCATCCCCTGTAAAATGAGAACCATTAGTACATCCACCTCCTAACAACAGAGTGGGAATTAAATGAGACACATGCAAAGTGCATAGTATAGTGCCTAGCATACATTTGGTACCTCATAAATACTTATTCATTACTTTAGGCACCAGCGGAAGACATGGGGGAATCCTGGCTCCACTTTCAGGGAGGTGTGAGGGGGGTTGCAGCTGGGGCAGAGAGCTCATTTTCTGGCCTCCTGTGCCTGAGCATCTTCTTCTTATTAAAATGAGGTCTTCCAGGTGTTGGTGAGGTGGAAGAAACTTCTCTCACCCTCCAACACCTGCTTGTCAGCCAGGGCCCTCTGAAGGACCACACTGAGGGGCTCCCTCCCTCTTCTATGCCTTCAACTGCCCAGCAAGAAGTAAATGAAAGGGTATGCGTTGCTTTTCTGAGAGGCCAGGAGCATAGGGAGCCAAGGGGGCATAAAAGCTGAGGGGAAATCCGATATTCTGTCGGAGATTCCCCTGGGCAGGCCACAGAGCAGGAACACGAGGACGATGAGCAGGACTAGGATAGAACCTGGGGGGTTGTCGTCGCTGGGAGCTGTACTGGACCCTCAGCAGCAAAGACAAGCTGGACCCGCACATCACTGGGGTGAAGTGGGCTAACCACACAGTCAGTATGGTGGAGAATGAGCCACAGAAAATGAGACTTCTAAGAGACATACAAAGGACAATATCTACTCCCCAGAACAGTCCAGGAATGGCCCAGAGCACTGCAGATGGGTTCTAGGGGCTGTCCTGTAGGTGGGAAAGAGCACAGCTAGACGGTGCTCAGTACTGATCACAGTCAGGAACCTGCCGGCGACGGTGTAGGTCATGTGCACCAGGTAGATCAATACCGAGTACTTGAAATAATATAAATATTTAACAAATTCATGTATGAAGATCAGAAAGGAGCAACAAAAGAAGACGAGTTTGTCCCAGGCCAGATTGAGGATACATGCAGAGAAGGGTTCCTGTGGATGCAGAAGCCCAGGAGCCACAGGAGCATGCTGTTCCCCACCAGCCCAACCAGGACAATGACCAGACAGAGCATCTCCATTCATTCCTGTAAATAGAATTCTGCTGGTATCACAAAAACTAAACTTCCACCTTCGCTTCTCTATGCCATAAACGTATTCCCGCTTCCCAGGTGTGGGGGACACAGCCATGACGTCTGGTACCATTACCACGAAGCTGACTCCTCTCAGATCCTTCGGAACAGATGACAAGGAAGGGTATCAGGGACTTTTCCAGAAATTTACTCCCCTCCCCATTCTCAGGAGTGAGAGTCTCTTCTTTCCCTCTCCCTCTCTCTCTCTTTGTAACCGCTAGGTGGAGCGACATGCACAGAACACTGGGCTAGAGTAAGAGAATTTCAAGTCTAGCCTCAGACACTTAGTATTTGTGAGGCCTTGGATAAGGTTCTTAACATCTGTCTGCCTCTGATTCTTCAACTGTAAAATGGGGCTAATAAGAGCACCTATCTCACAGAGTTCTTCAAGGATCAAAAAAGGTAATATTTGTAAAGTGTTTTAACATAGTGCACATAGTAGGTGCTTAATAAATGCTTGTTCCATTCTTCCCTTTCCCCTTTCTCCTGTCCTGGTGTTATAGTATAGTATAAAAATGAGTCTCCTTGGCTAAGAAATAGAATGGTGGATCAGTGGAACAGGTTAGGCACACAAAAGAGTAATCAGTGACTAGTAATTTAGTGTTTGATAAACTGAGAGATTCCATCTTCTGGGACAAAAATTCATTATTTAACAAACGCTGTTGGAAAGCTGCAAAATAGTGTGGCAGAAACTAGGCATAGACTAATGTCTTACACAATATGCCAAAATTAAGACAAAATACTCACATGATTTCCACATAAAGGGTGAGACCATAAACAAATCAGGAGAGCAAGGAATAGTTTACCTGTCAGATCTATAGGAATGGGAAGAATTTATGACCAAACAAGAGATATTATGAAATACAAATTGGATAATTTTGATTACATTGAATTGAAAAGTTTTTCAAAAACAAAACCAATGCAAACAAGATGAGGAGGGAAGCAGAGAGGTGGAAAACAATTTTTATAACCAATGTCTCTGACAAATGCTTCATTTCTAAAACATATAGAGAACTGAACCAAATTTATAAGAATAAAAGTCATTTCCAATGAACAAATGGTTAAAGAATATGATCAGGCATTTGTCAGATGAAGAAATTAAAGCTATCTATAGAAATATGAAGAAAATGCTCTGAATCACTACTGATCAGAGAAATGTAAATTAAAACAACTCTGTTGGAGATGAAGGAAAATTGGAACACTAATGCATTGTTGGTGGAGCTGTGAACTGAGCCCACCCTTCTAGACAGCAGTTTGGAACTTTGCCCAAAGGGCTATCAAACTGTGCAGAGTCTTTGATTTGGCAATACCACTTCTGGTTCATATGCCAAAGAAATCATAAAAATGGGGAAAGGACCCATATGTATAAAAATATTTATAGCAATTCTTCTTATGATGGCCAAGAATTGCAAGTTGTGTGGTACCCGGAAATTGGGGAATGGCTGAGAAAGTTATGCCATAGAAAGGTAATCTAATATTATTATTTCATAAGAAATGATGGGCAGGTGTACTAAAACCCCTACAGACTTACATGAACCTATGCTGAGTGAAGTGAGCAGACCCAGGAGAACATATTACACAGAACAGCAACATTATGCAATGACTCACTTGATAGATTTGTTCTTCTCAGTAACTCCAAGCATCTAGGAAAATTCCAAATGCTATCCACATCTCGAGAAAGAAATTTGGAGTCTGAATGCAGATGAAAGGACACTGTTTTCTCTCTTTTTTTTTTGGTTAGCTTTTTTCTTTCTCATGGCTTTTCCCTTTTGTTATGATTCATCTCTTACAACATGACTAAGTTGGAAACATTACTCTAGCGATCCTAATGAATATCTGGTCACTAGATTCAGATGGCTCTGGAGAAGTGAGGCTGGTGACCTGCACAGCCCTCCCTCACTCAAAACAAAGTCAAGTACAAGTCAAGTCATCATTCCTCTGATGGCATGGTCTTCTTCAGCAACGAAGGGTGAACACACGCACACACTACGATTATACGTGTATAGACTATTTCAGATTTCAAACCCTTGGAGAGGAGGGAGAGGGAGAATTTAGAACTCAAAACATTATAAAAGTGAATGTTGAAGATCAAAAATGAATGAATAAATCTTAAATAGCTAACTATAGGTCAGAATGATGAGAGATGATGCAAGATGCAGTGGAAGACCTTGGCCTTTTAAAATTAAGGTATTTCCCAGATCTCTCACATAACCTTAATTGGTAGTTATATTTAAGACATAAAAGTATGATATAAAAACCTAAAATTGATTGATTGTGAAAATATCACACACTGTATTGGTCCACTATATTGTGAAAATACAGCTTGTACAGAGGAAAATTAAGTAAAATGAGAGCCCAAGAGCTGCAGAGATGAACAAAGTCATTTCATTTCAACTCAGAACGTGTAAACCTAAAAGCCCAAGAGTTCAGGTATAAGCATGTGACTCTGTACTATTTCTGAGGATCTAGACCTACTCAGTTTCATTGTCCACTAGTGTGCCTCTTCAGGCTAGTTGTCCCAGGACTTTTGGCATCTCTGTGTGTCTGAATAAGGGGCATGGTAGGGATGGAAGTTGTCAGGGCAGGAGGAAGGAGAGTCCTGTAGAGTTCTAGGTTTCTACAGATGGGACCTGCCATCACAGTAATTTTCAGTTTCAAACTGTCCCTTCTGGTGATCATTATAATGTGAGTTGTCTCCTCCATTAAAATTTGAGCTCTGTTGCCCAGTCAGGATGGACCTCATGACAATACTGTCCAGGTTATCTCTAAGCCTGGTGGACCCACCCAGTCCTCCTCACCAGAGTTAGAATTCTGTTCCAAAGCTCCTTCTGCTTTGCCTTCTCAAGATAGAGGTGGCAGTGAGAGCAAGAGACTTGGGTGAAAAACTACCTTCCTCTTAATTCTAGGTAACTGACCTGCACTAGCTGTCACCGAAGCTCTTGCCCAGTGAAATCAATGTTCTCTCTGACTGATCAGGAGTCATTAGGCTGAAGCCTTCTCCCAGCTCTCAATTTCTAAGGCCCAGGGCTCCCAAAGATCAGGTTTTCATCTTCCAAGTTCTTATACTCCAATGACTTAAAGGAAAGCCTCTGGATTTTCACTGATTCATTTTCTTTTAAACAGTCACAACTCTCCTTTGAGGTATCAAAACATTTATCTGTAAAAAGTGATGATCAATCAATCAATGGATACTAAGTGCCTACTATGAGCTAGGCCACTTTCTAAGTTCTTATATGAGTTGCTTCAGATCTCCCTTATTGGAGATATTTGGGCAGTCAGGCTTCCTTCATGTCATGTCAGTCTGTGGACAAGACTTTTTGTTCAGTCTCACATTGGGAGAGATGGACTCCTGGGTGCCTCACCTTTCTGAGATTGCCTGCCAGTCTGGCAATTCTCCATAGCAGAAACACACCGAGTCTGAAATGATTTGTCTTTTGTGAAATCAAGATGGGTCTTTGTGATCATTGCTTCCTTTTCCAGATGTTCTCGTAAATAGTTTCTGCCCTTTTTTTGTCAGATTGTCCTTCAAACTTAAACAGAACAATAAATCCTTTCTCTCCCTTCTTAATATATATGCTTCTCAACTTCTATCCCCTCTGCTTATGATTCTTCATTGAGATCTAGATTGCCTAGCAGCTGACAATTTGTACTAGAGATGAATCCTAAGTGAAAGGGGTCATCCCATGGAGATGGAGCATAAGTGACCAGCTGTAAGTGGGGAACACTCTCTTGGGGTGAGGTAACACTAATTCAGTGAACAGGTCTGTTTAAGAAGTAGTCAGAGGATGGCCCCTTTAATGAGGGAAAGAAAAATAATTAAATCAAGCTGGGAGGCAAACAGCAACAGTTACTATTGATGCATCCTCTGCTCATCAAAATTTGCCTTCTTTTGGATAGGAGAAGGAAGGGGAAGGGGAGAGAGAAATAGGAGAGGAGGAACTGAGTTTCCAGCTATCTGGTTTCCCATTTAGGCAGCTGGGTCTACTCACAGATTGTTGTTTTCATCCTTTGTTGCTGAAGAAGACCACACCATCAGAGAAATGATGACATGGCTTGCGCTTGACTTTGTTTTGAGTGAGGGAGTGCTGTGCAAGGTCACCAGCCTTACTTTCTTCTCCACAGCCTTCTGGATACAGTGACCAGATAGTTATCAGGATGACTGGAGGTGGCCCAGGATGCAATGGGAAGCCCTGGCCCTTTCAGGCTAAGGTCTTATCACATTCTCACTTTGAGTGAGATATACCCATTCAATGGACAGCCTTCTTTAAGTTACTCAAGGGATGGCCCCTTTCATCCAAAAAAAATATTAAACTGAAAGAGGAAGACCCTCGGGGTTCCTGAGTAAAAGAGACCAGATGCAACAGGGGAACACTGGGGAATAGAAACTATACATACTTACCTGGAATGAAGAGAATCTCTGTGGGAAACATTGAGTTTCTGACTAAGATTAATGGGAAGGGGGCTTAGAGATTCCAACTTCAAGGGAGAATTAGATCACAAGGAGTGCTCCAGAAAACTCAACTTTTGAGAGGACAGAAAGAGTCAGAGATGTGGGAGAAAACACTGAATATTCTGCCTTTTAAGCCAACATCTGTTCAAAGACAATTTGTAAATACACACACATTTCTTTTCAAAGTCAGGATCAATTTCCAAATTATATTTTAGAGTAATTATGAAACAGAAAAACAAAACTAAGATTTAATTGGATTAAAAAAGACTCTCCCAGTCTTTGTTTTTCTTAGGCATAGGGTGTAGGAAGATTTTATTAATATTGGAAACTCAGGTGAAGGCAATCCCTCAACTGATGCCAGTCAGCATCTTATCTTAGAGAATTGACTAGAGCACAGAGAAGTTCAGGATCTCACCTAGGGTCACATGACCATGGACCAGAGTGGGGACCTGAACTCAGATCTTTCTTACTTCAAGACCAGTTCTCTAGCCCCTGTACCATATTGCCTTTTGTCACTCTAAAGAAGAAATTGCTTCCCCAATTGGTCTTAATCTCAGGGAAATAAGATCCATCAATGAAATTGATTGACTTCTATTAAAGAAACCAGATCAAATCTTTCATTGCAGGCATCAGAACAGAACAATGCTATATTAATTCTTAATATTTCAGTATGCAACTAATGTCTTAGAGTTGGTATGGTTCCTTCGGAGAGGAAAAATAATTTGTGAGACTGATAGGGACAGCAGCTCGTGGTGGGGAATAAATTTGGAATGAAAGGGTGAGCTAGAAGCAGAATCCAAAGCAGGAGAGGGTGAGGCCCTTTCAGGATAGAGGAGTCAGCCTGAATTCCTTGGGGTCCTGTTTTCCTTTCCCTACACTGCCATTTAGCTGTCTCAGATGAATCTCCTATCCCAATGCAAAGAGATTTTAGAATTGGACAAGTAGAAGCTAACGACTCTATGAGATATCAAGAATCAGTCAAACAAAATCTAAAGAATGAAAAGGTAGAAGAAAATGTAAAATATCTCATTGGAAAAACAATTGACCTGGAAAATTGATCCAGGAGAGAAAATGTAAGAATTATTGGCCTACCAGAAAGCCATGATGAAAAAAAGAAGCTGGTCAATATCTTCCAAGAAATCATCAAGGAAACCTGCCCAGAAGTGCTAGATCCAAAGGGCAAAATAGTAATTGAAAGAATCAACCATTAATCTCCCAAAAAGGATACCAAGCGTAAAACTCCAAGAAATATTGTTGCCAAATTATGAAGCTATCAAGTGAAGGAGAAAATACTATAGGAAGCCAGAAAGAAACATCAACGAACTACTGTCAGGATCACATAGGACCTTGAAGCTTCTACATTAAAAGATCAAAGGAATTGGAATCTGATATTCCATAAGGCAAAAGGGCTGGGACTACAACCACAGATCAATTACCCAGCAAAGTTCAGCATAACATTTCAGGCAAGGAGATGGACATTCCATGAAATAAGGGATTTCCAGACATTCCTGACAAAAAGACCAGAACTCGAGGGGGAGGAGCCAAGATGGTGGAGTAGAAAGATTCACATTTGCTAGCTCCGAACCCACAGCCCATAAATTACCTGTAAAAAGAACTCCCAACAAATTCTGGAGCAATGGAAGCCATGCAGCAACGGACTGGAGGAGATTTCTGTTCTGGAGAGCCCTGACCTGGAGCAGAGCCCAGCCCTGCCTTGGCCGTGTGGCACCGAGAGGAGCAGATCCAAGCAGGTTTCAGGGACAGAATCTCCAGCGGCTGCGAAGGTCCCTCAACCCACAGGCACCACAGGTCAGTGACAGATGCTATCCGACTGGCCAAGAGGGGAACGGGGTGTCTCCGTGGTTCAGGCCCCCTTGGGAGGAAGCAGCAGGGGAAGTGACGGACAGGAGCTCCCAAAGCAGGCAGGAGTTCAATCCATTGTTGAAGGTCTCTGCATAAACCCCCTGAGGGAACTGAGCCTGGGAGGCGGCCCTGCCCCCACCCAAGCACCAGAACTTAATCTCACATTGAATAGCAGCCCTGCCTCCACTGAAAGTCCTGAGGCTGGGAAGCAGCATTTGAATCTCAGACCCCAAGCACTAGTGAGGCAGGGGTGGAGAGGAATCTCAGAAGTCAAGTAGCTGGCTGGGAAAATGCCCAGAAAAGGGGAGAAAAAGTAAGACCATAGAAGGTTACCTTCTTGGTGAACAGATATTTCCTCCTTTTCTTTCAGATGAGGAAGAACAATGCTTACCATCAGGGAAAGACATAGAAGTCAAGGCCTCTGTATCCCAAACATCTGAAATAGATATTCAATGGGCTCAGGCCATGGAAGAGCTCAAAAAGGATTTTGAAAATAAAGTTAGACAGGCGGAGCAAAAAGGCCAGAACTCAATAGAAAATTCGATCTTCAAATACAGGTCTCAAGAGAGGCATAGAAAAATAAAAAAACTTGTTACTCAATTGGGGCAAACAGTTCACCTTGCTAAAAGGGAAGATGATACTTGTTAATCTGAAAAGTGTACAACCATTAGGAAATATAAAATATATACACAGATAGAGGGAACGGGTATAAAGTAAATGATGTGATGATAAAAGTGTGCTTTAAGCATGCAAAAGGATTGTAACAGGAGATATGAAAAGGAGGAAGCAGAAAATGGCAAATTACATCATAGGAAGAAGTACAAAATTATAGTAGAGGGAAAGAGGGGAGAGAGATAAGCATTGTTTGCAAGGTACTCTCATCTGATTTGGTTCAAGGAAGGAACAATAAGCTCAATTAAGTATATAAATCTAACCAGCTCTGTAGGCAGTAGGAAGGGAAAGGGGAAGAAAGGGTAGGGAAAGCTAAAAGGGAGGGAAGAAGCAGTAAGAGTAAAGGGGAGTAAAAGGGAGGGGACCTCAAAGAAGGAAAGGAAGGACTGTGGGAGGTGGTGGTCAAAAGTGAAAACTCTATTGAGGAGGAGAAGGGAGACAAAAGAACTAAAAGCACAAATGATGGGAAAGAGGATGGAGGGAAAGACACAGATTGTAATCATAACTGTGAATATGAATGGAATAAAGTGCTCCATAAAATGGAGATGGATAGAAGAATGGATTAAGGTTTATAAGAAACACATTAGAAATGAGGGAAAACACACAGGGTGAAGGTAAAAGGTTGGAGCAGAATATATCTATCAGCTGATGTAAGAAAGGCAGGGGTAGCAATCCTAATCTCAGACAAAGCAAAAATAGAAATACATCTAATCAAAAGACATAAGGAAGGAAACCATATCCTGCTAAAAGAAACCATAGACAATGAAGCAATATCATTACTAAACATGTATGCTCAAAGAGGTATAGCATCCAAATACTTAGAGGAAAGGTTGGAGAAGTTGCAGGAAGAAATAGACAGCAAAACTATTCTAGTGGGGGACCTCAACCTCCCCCTCTCTGAACTTGATAAATCTAACCTCAAAATATACAGGAAAGAATTTAAGGAAATAAATAAAACTCTGTGTAAGGTAGATATGATAGATCTCTGGAGAAAATTGAATGCAGATAGAAAGGAATATACTTTTTTCTCAGTGGTGCATGGCACATATCCAAAAATTGACCATGTTCTAGGGCATAAAAACCACACAATCCAGTGCAGAAAGGCAGAGATAGTCAATGCATCCTTCTCAGATCATAAAGCAATAAAAATTTTATGTAATAAAAGGCCATGGAAAGACAAATCAAAAATCAGTTGTTAACTAAATAATCTAATCCTAAAGAAGGAGTGGGTTAAACAACAAATAGAAACAATCAACAACTTCATTCAAGAGAATGACAATAGTGAGACAACCTACCAAATCTGGTAGTTCTTAGAGGAACTTTTATATCTTCAAATGCCTACATGAATAAAATAGAGAAAGAGGAGATCAATGACTTGGGCATGCAGCTGAGAAAGTTAGAAAAAGACCAAATTGAAAATCCCCAAGTAAATACCAAATTATAAATACTGAAAACCAAAGGAGAGATTAATAAAATTGAAATTTAGAAAACTATTGAGCTAATAAATAAAACTAAGAGTTGGTTTTATGAAAAAACTAATAAAATTGATAAAACTTTGGTCAATTTGATTTAAAAAAAGAAAGAAGAAAACCAAATTACCAGTATCAAAAATGAAAGGGGTGAACTCACCTCCAATGAGGAGAAAATTAAAACAATAATTAGAAATTCTTTGCACAACTTTATGCCCCAAAATTCAACAATCTAAATAGGATGGATGAGTATTTAAAAAAAAGAAATTGCCCAGATTAACAGAAGAGGAAGTTGAATACTTGAACAACCCCATCTCAGAAAAAGAAATTTCACAAGTCATTAGTGAACTCCCTAGGAAAAAATCTCCAGGGTCAGATGGATTTACAAGTGAATTCTATCAAATATTTAAAGAACAGTTAATATATAGACTATTTGGGAAAACTAGGGAAGAAGGAGTCCTCCCAAATTCGTTTTATGATACAAATATGATTTTGATACCTAAACCAGGAAGACACAAAACAGAGAAAGAAAAGTATACACCAATTTCTCTAATGCATATGGATGAAAAAATTTTAAATAAAATTTTAGCAAAAAGAATACATCAATTTATCATGAGAATAATACATGAGGTAGAATTCATACCAGGAATGCAGGGCTGGTTCAATATTAGGAAATCTATTACCATTATTGCTTACATCAACAACAAAACTAATAGAAACCACATGATTATCTCAATAGATGCCAAAAAAATTTTTGACAAAGTGCAACACTCATTCCTATTAAAAACACTAGAGAGCATAGAAATAAATGGAACTTTCCATAAAATAATAAGCAGTGGCTGTCTAAAACCTTCCACAAGCACTATATGCAGCAGACCTAAACTAAATGTATTTCAAATAAGATCAGAGGTGAAATAAGGATGCTCATTATTACCACTATTATTCAGTATGGTACTAGAAATGTTAGCTGTAGCAATTAGATAAGATAAAGAAACTGAAGGAATCAGAATAAGCAAAGAAGAAACTAAGTTATCACTCTTTGCAGATGATATGATGCTATATTTAGAGAATTCCAGAGATTCAAGTAAAAAAAGTACTTGAAATAATAAACAACTTTGGCAAAGTTGCAGGTTATGAAATCAACCCTCACAAATCTTCTGCATTTCTATATATTAGTAGCAAAACCCAAGAGCGAGAGATAGAAAGAGAAATCTCATTTAAAGCTAGAGCCGACAGTATAAAATATTTGGCAGTATACCTTCCAAAACAAATGCAGGGTCTATATGAACACAACCAGAAGACACTTTTCACACAAATAAAGGCAGATCTAAGTAAATGGAAAAACTTAAATTGCTTTAGGGTGGGCCAAGCCAATATAATAAAAATGACAATTCTGCCTAAACTAATTTACTTATTCAGTGCCATATCAATCAAACTATCAGATAATTATTTTCTAGAGATGGAAAAAATAATATCAAAATTCATCTGGAAGAACAAAATGTCCATAATAACAAGGGGACTAATTAAAAGAAATGCTAGAGAAGGTGATCTAGTGCTTCCAGATCTCAAATTGTATTCTAAATCAGCAATTTTCAAAATCACTTGTTACTGGCTAAAGCAAAAGTAGGGTAGACAAGTGGAATATGCTAGGTACTCAAGACACGGTAGGCAATGAATATGGAAATCTGCTGTTTGATAAATGCAAGGACCCCAGCTTCTGGGATAAGAACTCACTGTTGGACAAAAATTACTGGGAAAACTGGATAACAGTGTGATGTAAACTGGGCATAGACCAATGCCTGACACAGTAAACAGGAATAAAGTCCAAATGGGTACTTGATCTAGGTATAAAGATTGATAGTACAGACAAATTGGTGGAGCAAGAAATAATGTATTTATCAGATTTTTGGAGAAGGGAAGAATTTTTGACTAAAGAAGAGATAAAAAGAATTATGAAGTGCAAGATGGATAATTTTGACTATACCAAACTGAAAAGTTTTTGCACAACCAAACCAGGATTCAGAGGGATGCAGAAAACTGGGGGGGAAAATTTTGCAACTAGTGTCTGTGATAAAGGCCTCATTTCTAGAATATATAGAGAACTGAGTCAAATGCACAACAATACAAGTCATTCCCCAATTGATAAATGGTCAAACGATATGAACAGGCAATTTTCAAAGGAAGAAATTAAAGATATCTATAGTCATATGATAAAATGCTCTAAACCACTATTGGTTAGAGAGATGCAAATCAAAACAACTCTGAGGTACCACATCACACCTATCAGATAGGCAAACATGACAGAACAGGAAAATGATGAATGTTGGAGAGGATGTGGGAGAGTTGGAACACTAATTCATTGTTGGTGGAGCTGTGAGCTGATCCAGCCATTCTGGAGAGCAATTTGGAACTGTGCCCAAAGGGCTACAAAAATATGCATACCCTTTGACCCAGCAATATTCCTTCTAGAAATGTATCCCCGAGAGATCATAAAAATGGGAAAGGATTCCACATGTACAAAACTATTTATAGCAGCACTCTTTGTGGTGGTCGAAAACTGGAAATCAAGGGGATGTCCATCAATTGGGGAATATTTGAATAAATCATGGTATATGAATGTAATGGAACACCATGGTGCTATAAGAAATGATGAACAGGAAGACTTTAGAGAGGCCTGGAAATGCTTATATGACCTGATATTGAACGAAAGGAGCAGAACCAGGAGAACTTTGTGCACAGCAACAATCACAGTATGTGAGAGTTTTTTCCTGGTAGACTTAGAACTTCATTGCAATGCAAAGACTTTTTAAAAAATTCCCAATGATATTTTAAGGCAAAATGCCTTCTGAATCCAGAGAAAGAACTGTGGAATTCAATCATAAAATGTAGCAGATCATTTTTTAATCTGTGTATTATGCTTTGGTTTGTTACATGTTTTCTCCCATTCATTTTAATTCTTCTACACAGTATGACTACAGTGAAAATGTATTTAATAGGAATGTATGTGTAGAACCAATATAAAATTGTATACATTCTCTGGGAGGGAGGGAGAAGGAGGGGGGAGGGGGGAAAATCTAAGCTATATGGTAGTGATTGTAGAGCACTGAAAATAAATAAAATTTATTTTAATAAAAAAAGAAAGATGATGTCTAGCCTTTTTTGTCTTGGTTTTCAGGTAGTCTAATAATTTTTAAATCATCTCTCCTGGGTCCATTTTCCAGGTCAGTGCTTTTTCCAATGAGCTATTTCACACTGTCTTCTTTTTTTTCATTCTTTTTGTTTTGTTATATAATTTATTGATTTCTCATAAAGTCATTAGCTTCCATTTTAATTTTTAAGGAATTATTTTCTTCAGTGAGCTTTTGGACCTCTTTTTCCATTTGATCCATTCTGATTTTTAAGGCCTCATTTGCTTTTTGGACCTTTTTGCAATTTGGATTAGTCTAATTTTAACGGTGCTATTTTCTTCAGTGTTTTGTAGGGGTTTATTTTAGCAAACTATTGACTCATTTTTCATGATTTTCTTGCATCACCCTCATTTCTCTTCCAATTTTTTCTCTAGTTCTCTTAATTTTCAAAATTCTTTTTGAGTTCCTCCATGGCCTGAGACCAATTAATATTTTTCTGGCAGGCTTTGGATTCAGGAGCTTTGATTTTGCTGTCTTCTTCTGGTCAAATGTTTTGATCTTCCTCATCATCAATGATGTAAGAAAATATGTTTTCACCAAGAAAGTAAGAATTTATAATCTTTTTCTTTTCCCCCTGTTTTTTCATTTTCCCAGGCAACGCTTGACTTTTGAGCTCTTTGTTAAGTGGCTGGCTCCAGAAGCAGCCACTGCTTTTGGCAATAGCTAGTGCTGCCCTGGGGTTAGGGCTGGGTCTGAAGCCAGACCATGCTCCCCTCTCAGTCATGTGAGAGACCCTTACCACTGACCTTCAAAGCTGTTTTTAGCGTTTGTGAATTGAGGAGCCTGGAAACCCTAAGGCCTGCTCCAGTTCCATCTGTATAGGCATGGCTCATGCAGAACTGTACTCTGCTCCCAGCCTGGTGTGATAGAACCTTCCTTTTGACCTTTCAAATGTTTTGGGCTGGAAATTTGCTTCAGTCTGTCGTTTTGTGGTTTCTGCTGCTCTAGAATTTACTTAGAGTCAGTTTTATAGATTTTTTGAGTGGTTTGGGGGGAGAGCTCTAGCAAATTCCTGCTTCTACTCTGCCTTCTTAGCTCCACCCCCTCTGTTTCAACAACTTATAACACTAACAGAGCCTACTGGCTGGGTGAACAAGCCAGTATATGTGAAGGAACTAAGAAAAATAGAGGGCATGGGAAAGAACACTAGGAAAGAGCATTGTGTGAGGGAGAGAATATGCTACATTCTACTACACCTGAAAGACGGAATACAGTATCCATCTGGGGCTGGTTGTGACCACTCAAAAAATAAATGGGAGCAGAGATCTTGGATAATGAACCATGGAGTAGAATAGACATACAATTTACAACAGCAAACAAACATAATCAACGTGTGTTTGACAAGTGTAAAGACATAAAATTTGGGGATAAGAATTCATGATTTGTTAGAAAAATTATTGGAAAAACTGGAAAGTAGTATGGAAGTAGCATAGACAAATATCTCACACCATTTGCCAAGATGATGTCAAAATGAGTACATTACATAGATGTAAAGAGAGATTTTCCAAGAAATTTAGAAGAAAATGGAACATATTTGTCAGACTTATGAAAAGGTAAACAATTTATGAATAAACAAAAGATAGAGAACAAAGTTAGATGTAAAATGTAATAATTTCAGTTACATTAAATGAAAACATTTTTGTTCAAATAAAATAAATGTAGCCCAAATCAGAAAAAAAAAAAAAAAGAACATTCCACAGTGGAAGTGAGAGGGAAGGATATGAACAGAGAGTTTTCCAATGAAAAATTCCAAAAAATTTACAATTACATTAAAAAAACCCTCTAAATCATTATTGATTAGAGAAATACAAGCTAAAACAACATTGGGATATTATTTTACAACTACCAGTTAGCTGAAGTGATAGAAAGGGAATGTGACAAATATTAGAGAGGATATGGAAAAATTGGGACACTAATTCTCTCGTGGTGGAATTGTGAATTGATCCAACCATTTTGGAGAGCAATCTGGAATTAGGCCAAAAGAGAAATTAAACCACCTCTACCCTTTGACCCAGAAGTATCACTACTTGGTTTATTTCCAAAGATGGTTAGGAAAAAGGGAAAAGAATGTATATGTTCTAAAATTGTTACAGTACCTCTTTTTTGTAGTGGCAAAGAACTGGAAATTGAAGGGACATCTGTGAATTGGAGAATGACAACAAGTGGTGGCATATGATTGTGATGGTATAGAAATGTTGAACTCAATGATGTCACAAAAACGTGGAGAGACTTGGACAAAATAAGAGAGCAAAATAAGAAGAACCAAGAATATATTGTATACATTAATAGCAACATTGCTTGAAGAACAACTTTGAGCAAATAAGACATTGTGACTTATAAATACCAAGTTAACTACAAAAAAGATATAAAGGAAGGCAAGATCTGCTTTCAGAGAAAAGAAGTGATAAATAGAAGTATGTATAGAATAGTTTTACATTCACACACACACACACACACACACATTTGTGTCTAAGGGAAGCCATGTCTAGGATTTGAGAGGGAGGGAAAAAATGCAGAAAAGGCAAAAAGTAAATTTACATGATAACTTTATTATATATAGCAAGTTGTACATAATAGATGTGTTGTTTCATTTGTAATCTTTTTTTAAAATAATGTTATTGTTATGGAAATGCTTGTTTTATCCCATAAATTAAAAATGAAATAAATTTCAGGAAACTTTACATCAGTCATCAACATGCTCAATTTAACTTGCTTAGTAATTCACTTAAATGCATAAGATATCATAATAACCTTTTAGGCATAAGAATGATATTGAATCCAATTTTTTAAGGCCCCATCAAAATTCCTGATTTATTAATCCCTTCTCATCTGTTGTTCTTCCGACAAGAGTATAGCTAATTTGCATGTACTACCATGTTTTGTTTCAGCTTCTTTTGCTATGCTTATCTTTCTGTTAACATCATTTGTATTAGATGTTAACATCATTTGTATCCTTTATGATTATTAGTTTTACTTGAATTATGATGTTCCTTCACATTAACATTCTGCAATTTATTTAAATATCCCCCTATTTTTGGACAGTTCCTTTATGACAGAGCTTCATGCTGTTAGTGATGCTCAGAAGGTATCCCCACTGTGGCTTTTGTCATCGGTGGAAGTAGCTCAAACCACCTCTTCAAGACTAGGACAAGGGAAGACAATGTCCTGAAGTATGTCCTTCTGACTGAATTCAAACTTTACAGAATAAATCCTTTTATTTTTATGAATACATTTTTGTTCATCTTTTATAGCTTTATTTTATTGTATTACAGCTAAATATCACTGTGACCTTCCAACATAAAAATGTTCCCCACTTCTGGTCTAGGACAAAGCAAGTTGTCCATAAACTACATTTCCAGAGAAAGACTATAATATGTGAGTTGTTCACTAGGTGGTGTCACTTGCCAGAAATCACATCAGATACTTTTGAGCATACTTTCATGACCCAGGAACCCTGAGGGTACTCTCCTCCCAGTTTTGCTTTTTTTATTTTTAAAGGGGCCATCCCTTGAGCAACTACTTAAAGAAACCTATTCGTTGAATGTGTATATCTCACTCAAAGTGAGAATGCTACGAGACTTTAGCCTGAAAGGATTAGGGTCTAACATTGCATTCCGGGACATCTCCAGTCATCCTGATGAATATCAGGCCACTGGACCCAGATGGCTCAGGAGAAGAAAGTGAGGTTAGTGACCTTGTACAGCCCTCACTCACTCACATCAAAGTCAACTGCAAGTCATGTCATCATCTTGATGTCATGGTCCTCTTAGAGAACGAAGGACAAACAATGACATTACCAGAAAACCATGTTGTCTAGGTCCTGAATTGGGATGAGATAGTGGAATATTATTCAAAATGATAAACGTTGTAGTAAAACTTATTGCTTGGCTCAAATCACATTAGGAGTTTCTTCACTTGATCTAAACAATCTCAGTATGTTCAATGAATGTAATGATTTGGCTTACTGCAGTCATCCAACTTACTGGACACAGACAAAAGTGAAAAAGACATGGGCCTCGAGGTCTTATATGGAGAATATGCTCCCCAGCATTTCTGAAAACTTCTCCTGTGACCATAATTTGTTCCTTCAATGACCCTTCTGAGGCTACTCAGAAGGTGGAACTTCTGAGGAAAGAAGCTGCCCACTCCATGGGCATTTTAATTTTGACCTGAAATGTCCCTAGTGATTGGTACACCTTTTGTCCCAATATCTTCACTGAATAAAAAAGTATTTAAGTATTTAAAAAAGTAACCACAAAAGCTTCCTAATGTAACAATAGCTATATGGAACATGTAGCACTGGGGAGGGAGGACAGGAGTACATGGTTCCAAGGGACACTGAATAGGCATCATCTCTAATGTTTTCTCCTCCCCACCATTCCCCAATTCCTACCAACAATAAAAGCAGGAAGTTGGGGCAGAGGTTGCCACTCTGCTAATATTGTTGGTCTAGGGGATGTGATTTCCACATTTAAGCTAGCTTCTGATTGCAGTTTCATTAACTGGGGAAAATGCAGACTCTAACCTTTATATCCAAGACTTGAATCCTTTCCTACTGATTACCAATTCACAATGAACATACATAGAAATTTTCAAAGAACCCCTTTTATCCAATTTGATAATAAAATGAAAATCAGAAAAAGTATACATATGAGAATATATACCAGAAAATAGACAATGAGGGAGCTCTCCCACAAGCAACAAGGTAGCTCAGCTCAGCTGAGAGAAGCTAGAGCTCACCTGCATGGAAGATCCCTGAAGTCTCTAATAGATCAAACTGGGGATATGACTATGATGGGGCCTGCCAGCTCCCCACCTACAGGCTTCTTCCTTCAGCTACCTGATGTGCGATTGGTGTTGTCCATCTTCTCCCTCAAAACTAGAAGCCAAAAGTTTGAAAAGTCATAAAAGACTCAGAGACTTGAAGAAAACTGAAGAATTTGCCTCTCCTGCACACTCAACAACTTTACCCCACCCTTAATTCTGTCATGGGACATTAATCGTCACCAAAAAGAGAGAGTCCCACATCAGGAGGCTTTGGTTACCCTAATAACCAGGCCTCTCTAAAGTTGTGGTGGGTGATGGTAGCCCCCCTCTCATTTGAGATCTGACAAAAATAGACAGATGACCTCTTGGACCAGATGTAGAGGGGATCCTTTGTCAGATATGGTTTGAAACAGAAGGATAAAATATGATGAAATGTAGTGTAAAGAATATTGAAACTAGTCAGATAAATTCCAGAATCCAATCCCACCTCTGAAGTTTATTAGCTGTGTGACCCTGAAAGAAGTCACTTGAAATCTCAATGTTTCATCTTTCTCAGCTAAAAAAAATGGTTGTAATTCATGTACGACATACCTTATAGTTTTTCTGTTGGCCCATGGACTGCATTGTGAAATACTTTATACACATCAGAGCAATGTATTAATATTATTTTAAAAATATTTATGAAATCATGCAAAAGATACTTCCATTTTAATCATATAACTGAAAAGGGCAAAAAAATGAGAAAGATATTTCGATCTATACTCAGACTCAGTTCTCTCTCTGGAGGTGGATAGTACTTTTTTTTTTCATCATAAGCCCGTTGAAATTGTCTTGTATCATTGTGTTGCTCAGAGTCACCAAATATTCCACTGTTTTTTGCTTTTATAATCAAGATTTTATTAGTTCATTTGGTAATCAGTACTTATACACTATGAATAAATTGTGCATTTAAAAAATGCTAGAAAAGTTTAAAAATTATGTAATTATAATCCTTTTCTAAACTGCTATTCCAGCAACTTTCTTACTTTAGGTTTGGAAGCAACTCTACCTAACAAGAGGTTAGCAAATACCAGTATCCTCAATATGGATAAGGTATTTGGTCTTTAACAAAGGTAAGTTTCAGTAAATTCTGTATTTGATAAAAAACTGTACTCATTGTAAAGATTTTCCATTTTTTTTAAATATTTACTTATTTATTTAACTTTTTACATTCATTTTCACAAAATTTTGGGTTCCAAATTTTCTCCCCTTTTATCCCCTCGTCCCACCCCAATACACCAAGCAATCTACTTTTCCCTATCTCCAATCTGCCCTCTCTTCTGTCATCCCTCCCTTCTCTTGTCCCCATCTTCTCTTTTCTCCTATAGGGCCAGATGACTTTCTATTCCTCGTTAACTGTATGTCTTCTTTCCTAGTAGCAACAATAATACTAAACAGTTGTTCCTAAAACTTTGAGTTCCAAATTCTCCCCATCCCTCTCTCACCACCCATTCCCTTTGGGAAGGCAGACAATTCAATATAGGCCATATCTGTGTAGTTTTGCAAATGACTTCCATGATAGTCGTGTTGTGTAAGACTAACTGAATTATCCTCCATCCTATCCTGCCCCTCATTGTTTCTTTTCTGTCTTTTGATCCTGTCCCTCCCCGAGTGTTGACTTCAAATTGCGCCCTCCTCCCTTTGCCCTCCCTTCCATCATCACCCCCCTTGCTTATCTCCTTCTCCCCCACTTCCCTATACTGTAAGATAGATTTTCTTTTTTTTTATTATTTTTTTTAAATTTAATTTTTTTACATTCATTTTCACAAATTTTTGGGTTCCAAATTTTCTCCCCTTTTATCCCCTCCCCCCACCCCAATACCCCAAGCAATCTACTTTTCCCTATCTCCAATCTGCCCTCTCTTCTGTCATCTCTCCCTTCTCTTGTCTCCATCTTCTCTTTTCTCCTGTAGGGCCAGATGACTTTCTATTCCTCCTTAACTGTATGTCTTCTTTCCTAGTTGCAACAATAATACTAAACAGTTGTTCCTAAAACTTTGAGTTCCAAATTTCCTCATCCCTCCCTCCCCACCCATTCCCTTTGGAAAGGCAGGCAATTCAATATAGGCCATATCTGTGTAGTTTTGCCAATGACCTCCCTGATAGTCATGTTGTGTAAGACTAACTGGATTATCATCCCTCCTAACCTGCCCCTCATTGTTTCTCTTCTGGCTTTTGATCCTGTCCCTCCCCAAGTGTTGACTTCAAATTGCTCCCTCCTCCCTTTGCCCTCCCTTCCATCATCCCCCCCTTGCAATATCTCTTTCTCCCCCACTTTCTTATACTGTAAGATAGGTTTTCATACCAAAATGAGTGTGCATTTCACTCCTTCGTTTAGTCAAATGTGATGAGGGTAAACTTCTTGTTTTTTTTTTCTCAGTTCTCCTCTTTTTCCCTCCACTAAGAAAAACTCCTACCTGCCTCTTAAATGACATATAGTTACCCCCTTCCCTTTCCTTCTCTTTCCTCCCCCTACATTTCTCTCTCACCATTTACCCTAGTTTCTTTTAAGGTGTGGTCCCATCCTATTCAGTTCAATCTGTGCTCTCTATCTCTGTATGTGTGTGCATGTGTGTATGTGTGTGCATGCGTGTACATGTGTATGTGTGGTCCCACCAACTACCCAGATACTGAAAAGTTTTAAGAGTTACAAATATTGTCTTTCCATGTAGGAATGTAAACAGTTCACTCATGATAAGTCCCTTAAGACTTCTCTTTGCTGTTTACTTTTTCATGCTTCTTCTCATTCTTGAGTTTGAAAGTCAAATTTTCTTTTCAGCTCTGGTTTTTTCATCAAGAATGATTGAAAGTCCTCTGTTTCATTGAAAGACCATATTTTCCCTTGAAGTATTATACTCAGTTTAGCTGGGTAGGTGATTCTTGGTTTGAGTCCTAGTTCCTTTGCCTTCTGGAATATCCTATTCCATGCCCTTCCATCCCTTAATGTAGAAGCTGCTAGATCTTGGGTTATCCTGATTGTATTTCCACAGTACTGGAATTGTTTCTTTCTAGCTGCTTGTAAGATTTTTTCCTTGAGCTTGGAGTTCTGGAATTTGGCCACAATGTTCCTAGGAGTTTCTCTTTTTGGATCTCTTTCAGGCTGTGATCTGTGGATTCCTTCAATACTTATTTTGCCCTCTGGTTGTAGAATGTCAGGGCAGTTTTCCTTGATAATTTCATGGAAGATGATATCTAGGCTCTTTTTTTGATCATGACTTTAAGGTAGTCCCATAATTTTTAAATTGTCTCTCCTGGATCTATTTTCCAGGTCAGTTGTTTTTCCCATGAGATATTTCACATGCTCTTCCATTTTTTCATTCTTTTGGTATTGTTTGGCCATTTCTTGGTTTCTCAGAAAGTCATTAGACTCCATCTGTTCCATTCTAATTTTGAGAGAACTATTCTCTTCAGTGAGCTTTTGAACCTCTTTTTCCATTTGGCTAATTCTGCTTTTGAAAACATTCTTCTCCTCATTGGCTTTTTGAACCTCTTTTGCCAATTGAGTGAGCCTATTTTTCAAGGTGTTACTTTCTTCAGCATTTTTTAGGGTCTCCTTTACCAAGGTATTGACCCGTTTTTCATACTTTTCTTGCATCTCTCTCATTTCTCTTCCCAGTTTTTCCTCCACCTGTCTAACTTGCTTTTCAAAATGCTTTTTGAGCTCTTCCAAGGCCTGAGCCCACCCGACATCCCCCTGGGATGTATGGGGTACCGAAGCCCCGACCTCCATGTCTTTCCCTGATGGCAAGAATATATCCTTGTCCTCGTCAGATTGGAAAGTCGGGATCATTTGCATCTGTTCAAAAAAACTCTCTATAATCTTATTTTTCTTCCCTTTTCTAGGCATTTTCCCAGCCAGTTACTTGACTTCTGAGTTTCCTGTCCACCTCCGCCTTGATCCGCCCAGCTAGTGCTTGGGGTCTGAGATTCAAATAGGCTTTCCGTGGCAGGTGCCGCTGCTATTCAATGTGAGCTTTAGTTCTGGTGCTGGGGTAGGGGCAGGGCCACCTCCCAGGCTCAGTTCCCTCAGGGGCTTTATGCAGAGACCTTCAGAAATGGAGCGGGTGGGGCAAGGCCATCTCCCAGGCTCAGCTCTTCAGGTGGTTTATGCAGAGACTTTCAATAATGAAGATCCTGCCTGCTGCTGGGGGGGAGTCCCGGGCCACGGCGGCAGCGCAGCTGCTGCCTCCACCGCCACCCCCACCTCTGCCTCCACCCACTTCCTGGCCCGCTTCTGCCTCCACCGCTTCCTCCCAAGGAGGCCCAAGTCACGGAGACACTCCCCTCCCCCTCTCTGCCAGGCCAGCCGTCTCTCTCACTGACCTGTAGCTTCTGTGGGCGGAGGGACCTTCCCGGCCGCTGGAGGTTCTGTCCCTGAAGCCTGCTCGGGTCAGCTTCTCTGGGGCTGCAACCAGGGCAGTGCTGGGGTGGGGTCCGCTTTCTGGGGCGCGACGGACCCTGGGGATGGCTCTCCAGGGCTCTCTGGAATGGAAATCTCTTCCGCTATGTTTCTGCACACCCTGCAGTAATCCAGAACTTCTGGGGAGGTCTTCTTACATTAAATCTATGGGCTGTGGGTTCGGAGCTCCTAAACGTGCGTCCTTCTACTCCGCCATCTTGACTCCGCCCCCAAGATTTTCCATCTTTTAAAGCACATTAATGAAGTTACTGGGGAAAAAAAATGTACCATCACTACCAAAGATGACAATGTGACAGGTAGCACACAATTTTGAAAGGGAGATCCACCACCAGGGAGCAGTTTTATTTAGGAAACAATTGTACCAAAAGACAAGATGGACAAGATTAAAATAAAAGTTTTAAAATTCATGGTCACAACTCTAAATTGCTATCTATGCTTCATTTAATATATCAAAACTGCCTATGGTATGTTAAGTCTATGCACAAGACACACAAAACCATACTTGTCAACATTCTACTAATTTCTGGTTGTATTAAAACAAACAGCACAAACCAAACCAACAACCAGCACATGATTTCACCTCTTTCAACAGGAATTTAAATAAAGCCACTTTAGATTGGCTTACATTTATCTAAGTGCTTTAAAAAAATTAATGTGATAAGGTGGGATTGCCTCCTTCTTAAAAATGTGTTTCTAGAGCTACTAAAAAACTGGCATTTACGAAATAGTTAATTAAAATATTCCTCTGAATTGTGCAAGGAGAGAGATAACAAGGACAATTGTTAACATTCATAAGATGTATATCTTATAAGATGGTATGGTATATAATGGTATAAGATGTTATTCAGATTTGGTTTCTCTCCTGCTGAATCAGAGACTCGAACTTCTTCATTTTTAGTTTCTCCATTTTCTGCAGGCAAGTCATCTTTATTCTCTTCTTGGTTCAT
The DNA here is from genome assembly GCA_023548195.1 of Bettongia penicillata ogilbyi. Taxonomy (NCBI): domain Eukaryota; kingdom Metazoa; phylum Chordata; class Mammalia; order Diprotodontia; family Potoroidae; genus Bettongia; species Bettongia penicillata. The sequence goes on from JAJHZJ010000360.1 coordinate 3,455,582, forward strand.
AGCTTCTGCTTGTTTTCCTTTTGCTCCTTTTTTCCCCTTTTGTGTGAATTTTTTTGTCCTCAGATTTATTCTTTCCAGCTGTCTTTTTATGCTTAGGTTCAATCTTTGCAAGGACTGGTTTAGCTGACAATCTAGCTGACCTTCTCTTGGGCTCCTCCCTTACTTTCCCTTCTGCAGAGTTGACCTTCGACTTCGGCATCTTGGCTGCGAGGGTGAATCAACTCCCTCTCTCCATACACGGACGAGCACCAGCCGGTGGGAGGGAAAGGGCCTCAGCTGCAGGAGCTTCTTCTTCAGCAGGGCTCCTGGACCTCGATGTTCCTCCTCCCGCCCCTGGGCTGCGAGGACAAAATCTTCCACTATTGACCAACACGACAACATTGACATTAGTGTGCACAATGATCTCCAAATTCTGTTCACTTAGCTTTGCATCAGTTCCTATAGTTCTTGTCGTTTTTTCAAAAATTATTTCCTTTGTCATTTCTTATAGAACAATAATATTCTCATAGTCATATGCTACAAGTTCTTCAGACACCAGCTAATTAATGAGTATTCCTTCAATTTCCAAATCTTTGCCACCACAAAAGAGTTGGTATAAATATTTTTGTACACGTAGATCCTTCTGCTTTTCCTTTGATCTCTTTGGGGCACAGATTTAGTAGTGTATTGGTAGGTCAAAGGATATGCACAGTTTGGTAACTTTTGAGTCATGATTGCTCTACAGTATGGTTAGACCAGTTTCTATTAGAGTATCTAATTTATTAGAGTATCTATTTTCTCTTAACCCCTCCAACATCTGTCATTTCTGATAGGTGTGAGATGGTAGCTCAAAGTTATTTTAATTTTCATTTCTTTAATCAACAGTGATTTAGAGCACTTTTTCACATGACTATAGATAGCTTTGATTTCTTCTTCTAAAAACTACCTGTTCCTATCCTTCAATTATCTATCAATTAATGAATGGCTCTCATTTTTTTAAATATTTAACTCACAGGTCCATGTTCTTTATCAAAGAAACTTGCTGTAAAATTGTTTGACATTGCTTCATTGTCTATGTTATCTTTTTTACCAAAATGTCATTTCCCTGAATATCTCTTTCAATTAGATCTGTTTTTGCTTTTGTTTTATGAGTACTGTTGCTTTTGTCAATCCTTTCAGTCATGTTCAAATATTCATGACCTCATTTGTGATTTTCTTGTCAAAGATATTGGAGTGGTTTGCCGTTTCTTTTTCCAGCTCATTTTACAGATGAGGAAACTGAGGCAAACAAGGTTAAATGACTTGCTCAAGGTCACATAGCTAATGTCAGAGGCCAGGTTTTGAATATATCTTCCTAACTTCGGATCCAGTACCTACTTGCCTCAATGATTGCTACCTCTACCTTTTTTTTTACTATATTTATTTAGTATTATTCTTAATAATGTTTATTGTTCACTATTGTTTTGGAAATCCTAGCAATAGTATAGAAAACAAAAAATAGAAGAAATTAAAACAGGGAATGAAGTGATAAAGCTATCTCTTTTTACAGATGATCTGAAAGAATGAATTAAAAAGTTAACAATAATTTTAGCAAACTAGCAGTATATAAAGTCACATAAATCATCATCATTCCTATATATCATAAATAAAAACCTGTAAGAAGAGATAGTAAGAGATAATCCTTTTAAAATAACTCTAGACAACATAAAATACTTGGGAGTACACCTGCCAAAACAAATCCAGGAGCTCTATTAACAAAATTACGGGAAAAACTTTTTATACCAATAAAATCAGATTTAAATAATTGGATAAATATTAATTATGTATGGGTAGGCAGAGCAAACATAATAAAAATAACAATTTCACCTAAACTAATTTATATATTCAATGTCATCCCAATTAAATTACCAAAAATTATTTTACTGAAATAGAAAAAAAAATAACAAAATTCATTTTAAAAAACAAAAATGCAAGAATATCAAAGAAAGTAAGGAAAAAATAAAGAAAGGGAGGTTAGCAGTACCTGATCTTAAAGTATATTATAAAGCAGTAATTATCAAAACTATCCAGTACTGGCTAAAAAATAGAAAAGTAGATTACTGGAACAAAGTTGACTATAATAACTTTGTGTTTGATAAATTTAAAGATATAAATTTTGGGTCAAGAATGCATTATTTTGTAAAAATTCTTGGGAAAACTGAAACGCAATCTGGCAGAAATTAGGGACAAACTGTTGAACCCGAATTTTGAATCAGAGTCGGTTCTAAGAAAGAGACAAATGAAATTAAGGTGTGTGTCTGCCCACATTTTAATTCCACTCACAAGCTAGCAACATGCATTGCATGAGAGTTACAGTCCAGAACTAACGCCCCCACCATGGGGGCCAGTCCAGAACTGATTCAACTTGGGATTTGGGGGTATAGGATTATATGCTCTTCAAATAATAGGGGTTCCAATCAACTCTGATTGGTCAATATACTGAAAAGGGGGCTGTATTAAAATAAGGTGTTAAAAGAAGTTGGGTTGTATTAAAATGGAATTATTGACTTCCAGTTGCCCGATTCTAATTTTTTTTAATATAAATTTATTTATTTAACTTTTTACATTCATTTTCACAAAATTTTGGGTTCCAAATTTTCTCCCCATTTATCCCCTCCCCCACCCAAATACACCGAGCATTCTAATTTTCCCTATCACCAACCTGCCCTCTCTTCTATCACCCCTCCCTTCTCTTGTCCCCATCTTCTCTTTTGTCCTGTAGGGCCAGATGACTTTCTATTCCCCATTAACTGTATTTCTTATTTCCTAGTAGCAACAACAATATTCAACACTTGTTCCTAAAACTTTGAGTTCCAAAGTCTCCCCATCCCTCCCTCCCCACCCGTTCCCTTTGGGAAGGCAGGCAATTCAATATAGGCCCTATCTGTGTAGTTTTGCAAATGACTTCGATAACAGTCGTGTTGTGTAAGACTAACTGTATTTCCCTCCATCCTATTCTGTCCCCCCATTGTTTCTATTCTGTCTTTTGATTCTGTCCCTCCCCAAGTGTTGACTTCAAATTGCTCCCTTCTCCCATTGCCCTCCCTTCCATCATCCCTCCCTCCCTGCTTATCTCCTTCTCCCCCACTTTCCTGTATTGTAAGATAGGTTTTCATACCAAAATGAGTGTGCATTTTACTCCCTCCGTTAGTCGAATGTGATGAGGGTAAACTTCATGTTTTTTTCTCATCTCTCCTCTTTTTCCCTCCACTAAAAAGTCTCCTGCTTGCCTCCTGAATGAGATATAATTTATCCCATTCCATTTCACCCTCTCTCCTCCCACTACATTTCTCTCTCACCATTTACCTTAATTTCTTTTAAGATATAGTCCCATCCTATTCAATTCACTCTGTGCTCTCTGTCTCTGTGTGTGCATGCATGTGTGTATGTGTGTGTGCATGCACACATGTACATGTGTGTGTGCATGTGTGTGTGTGAACGTCTGTGTGTGGTCCCACCAACTACCCAGATACTGAAACGTTTTAAGAGTTACAAATAATGTCTTTCCATGTAGGAATGTAAACAGTTCACCTTTGGTAAGTCCCTTATGACTTCTCTTTGCTGTTTACTTTTTCATGCTTCTTCTCATTCTTGTGTTTGAAAGTCAAATTTTCTTTTCAGCTCTGGTCTTTTCATCAAGAATGCTTGAAAGTCCTCTATTTCATTGAAAGACCATTTTTCCCCTGAAGTATTATACTCAGTTTTGCTGGGTAGGTGATTGTTGGTTTTAGTCCTAGTTCCTTTGACTTCTGGAATATCCTATTCCACACCCTTCAATCCCTTAATGCAGGAGCTGCTAGATCTTGTGTTATCCTGATTGTATTTCCACAATACTGGAATTGCTTCTTTCTAGCTGCTTGCAATATTTTCTCCTTGAGCTGGGAATTCTGGAATTTGGCCACAATGTTCCTAGGAGTTTCTCTTTTTGGATCTCTTCCAGGCTGTGATCTGTGGATTCCTTCAATACTTATTTTTCCCTCCGGTTCTAGAATCTCAGGGCAGTTTTCCTTGATAATTTCATGAAAGATGATGTTTAGGCTCTTTTTTGATCATGACTTTCAGGTAGTTCCATAATTTTTAAATTGTCTCTCCTGGATCTATTTTCCAGGTCAGTTGTTTTTCCCATGAGATATTTCACATTCTCTTCCATTTTTTCATTCTTTTGGTTTTGTTTGGTGATTTCTTGGTTTCTCATAAGGTCATTAGCCTCCATCTGTTCCATTCTAATTTTGAGAGAACTATTCTCTTGGGGGGCGGAGCCAAGATGGAGGAGTGAGATCAGCGACTCACCTAAGCTCTCGGACAAACTCCTCCAGGTACCTCTGAAAGGAGAATCTGACCAAATTTTGGAGGTGCAGAATCGAGTGGGAGACAGACGGTGACGGATTCGGAGCTCAGGTGGGACTGGAAGGTCCACGGGAAGGATCTGTTCCGTGGGGGTGAGCCCACAGCGCACAGCGCAGCTTGGCCAGCACAGCACAGCCAGCGCAGCGGAGCAGAAGAGATCCGAGAAACCTGAGTGGCGGGCGGAACCAGAGGAGCGGCACCCAGGGTGGGAGACAAGCCGAACTGAGTCAGTGAGAGCCTCGGAGTGCCAGATATCAGCGCAGCAGCTCCTGAGACCTTCAGCCCGAAGATCAAACTCTGGTAAGTCACCTACTTGAACTTCCAGGAGCCAGGATGGCGGAGTGATCAGCTAATGCTCTCTCCTTCCCCCTCGATGACGGTGAAAGAACCATAAAATATCTCCCCAGAAAAATCCCAGATCAGTAGAATTAGAAGAAGGAGACCAATAGTCTCATAACACCTGAGACAAAGAAAATAGCTAAGGGGGATTCCTCATACGGTGGCAGAGGCAAACCTGAAGGACAGAGGACCCAGGGAAGAGAAAATTCACACTAGGACCCAGACAAACCTCAGCACCAGGAGAGGAGCCCCAGGAGGGGTGGGAACATGCATTAGCATCTAGGTGTGCCTCAGCTGTCCAGGGGAATCAGAAAGACAATAGGGCAGTTGGGATTGCCAGCCCCTGAGCTTGCCTTTGCCTCAATTCAGCTGAGGAAATCTCCTGGGACCAGACCACTCCTTCCCCACACTTAACAAGCTAAACCCAGGGCTGATCAGGGAAACACCAAACAAATACCTGCTTTTAGCTTTTTCACACATCAGCTCAGCAAAAAGTTCTCTAGCTTCTGACTGAAAGAACCAGAAGCCACAACACTCAATCAAAATCATGAACAGGAAAAAGAAGAGGGCCGAAAGAACCATAGAATCTTTCTATGGGGATAAGGACAAAAACACAAGCCCCAAAGAGGTCACAGCTGAGACTGTACTTCCATCTGAAACTTCAGAAGGGACTATGAACTACTCGCAAGTACAAGCAGCAATCCTGGAACAGCTGAAAAAGGAAATAGAAGATAAACTGGCCAATGATTTTAAAATTATTAAGAAAGAATTCACTGATGAGAACATCTCCCTGAAAAGGAAAATTGAACAAATGGAAAAAGAAGTTCAAAAATTAACTGGAGAAAATAAATTCCTGAAAGGCCAAATGGAAAAGGAAGTACAAAAATTAACTGGACAAAATAGCTTCTTAAAAGGAAAAATTGGGCAGATGGAAAAAGAGATGCAAAAGTTAACAGAAGAAAACAATGTGATGAAGATTAGAATTGGGCAAGTAGAAACTAATGACTCAATGAGACAGCAAGAATCAGTCAAACAAAATCTAAAGAATGAAAAGATAGAATAAAATGTAAAATATCTGATTGGAAAAACAACTGACCTGGAAAATAGATCCAGAAGAGAAAATATAAGAATTATTGGCCTGCCAGAAACCCAGGATGGAGAAAAGAGCCTGGACAATATCTTCCAGGAAATCATCAAGGAAAACTGCCCAGAAGTACTAGATTCAGAGGGCAAAATAGTCATTGAAAGAATCCACCATTCCCCTCCTGAAAGGGACCCCAAACTCAAAACCCCAAGAAATATAGTTGCCAAATTCCAGAGCTATCAAGTGAAGGAGAAAATATTACAAGCAGCCAGAAAGAAACAATTTAAATATCAAGGAGATACAATCAGGATTACACAGGACCTTGCAGCTTCTACATTAAAAGATCGAAAGAATTGGAACCCAATATTCCATAAGGCAAAGGAGCTGGGACTGCAACCAAGGATCAACTACCCAGCAAAGTTCAGCATAACATTTCAGGCAAGGAGAAAGTCATTCAACGAAGTAAGGGATTTCCAGAGTTTCCTGACCAAAACGCCAGAACTTAATAAACAATTCGATCTTCAAATGCAGGTCTCAAGAGAATCATAAAAAGGTAAACAGTGGGGGGGGAACAACTTGCTACTCAATGAGGGCAAGTTGTTCACCTCCCTATAAGGGAAGATGATATCTGTTTATCTTGAGAACTGTGCGTCTATTAAGAAATATAGAAGGGATAAGCATAGGGGGAACGGGTATAAAGTAAATGATATCATGGTAAAAAATGTGATTTAAGTATGAGAAGGGAGTGTAATAGGAGGTGTGAAAAGGAGGAAGCAGAAAATGGCAAATTACATCACAAGAAGAAGTACAAAATCATAGTAGAGGGAAAGAGGGGAGGGAGATGAGCATTGTGTGAGAGGTACTCTCATCGGTTTTGTTTAAAGGACGGAACAATAAACTTAAGTGGAAAATCCTAACTAGCTCTATAAGCAGTGGGAGGGGAAGGGGGGAGAAAGGGGAGGGAGGCAAAAGGGAGGGAAGAAGCAATAAGAGTAAAGGGGAGTAAAAGGGAGGGGGGCTAAAAGAAAGAGGGGAAGGCGGCAAGAGGAGGTGGTGAAAAGTAAATACTAGTGAGGAGGGGAAGGGAGACAACAGAGCTAAAAGTACAAATCGTGGGAAAGAAGACGGAGGGAAATACACAGATTGTAATCATAACTGTAAATGTGAATGGAATGAATTCTCCCATAAAACGGAGACGGATAGCAGAATGGATTAAAAGCCATAATCCAACAATATGCTGCTTACAAGAAACACATTTGAAAAGGGGGGATACACATAGGATAAAGGTTAAAGGATGGAGCAGAATATATTGTGCTTCAGCTGATGTAAGAAAGGCAGGAGTAGCAATCCTAATCTCAGACAAAGCAAAAGCAGAAATAGATCTAATCAAAAGGGATAAGGATGGAAACTATATCCTGCTAAAAGGCACCATAGACAATGAAGCAATATCATTACTAAACATGTATGCTCCAAGTGGTATAGCATCCAGATTCTTAGAGGAGAGATTGAGGGAGTTGAAGGAAGAAATTGACAGCAAAACTATACTAGTGGGGGACCTCAACCTCCCTCTTTCTGAACTTGATAAATCTAACCTCAAAATAAACAAGAAAGAGATTAATTAGGTAAATAAAACTCTAGATAAGGTAGATATGATAGATCTTTGGAGAAAATTGAATGGGAATAGAAAGGAATATACCTTTTTCTCAGCAGTACATGGAACATTTACAAAAATTGACCATGTACTAGGACATAAAAATCTCAAAATCTAGTGCAGAAAGGCAGAGATAATCAGTGCATCCTTCTCAGATCATAATGCAATAAAAATTAGATGTAATAAAAGGCCATGGAAAGAAAGAGCAAAAATCAGTTGGAAACTAAATAATTTAATCCTAAAGAAGGAATGGGTTAAAGAAGAAATCATAGAAACAATCAACAACTTCATTCAAGAGAATGACAATAATGAGACAACCTACCAAATCTTATGGGATACTGCAAAAGTAGTTCTTAGGGGAAGTTTTATATCTTTGAATGCCTACATAAATAAAATAGAGAAAGAGGAGATCAATGACTTGGGTATGCAGCTGAAACAGCTAGAAAAAGAACAAATTGAAAATCCCCAAGAAAATACCAAATTAGAAAAACTGAAAACCAAAGGAGAGATTAATAAAATTGAAATTAAGAAAACTATTGAATTGGTAAATAAAACCAATAGTTGGTTTTATGAAAAAACTAATAAAATTGATAAACCTTTGGTCAATTTGATTTAAAAAAAGAAAGAAGAAAATCATATTACTAATATTAAAAATGAAAGGGGTGAACTCACCTCCAATGAGGAGGAAATTAAAACAATAATTAGAAATTATTTTGCCCAACTTTATGCCCACAAATTCGATAATCTAAATGAGATGGATGAATATTTTAAAAAATACAAATTGCGCAGATTAACAGAAGAGGAAATTGAATACTTAAACAACCCCATCTCAGAAAAAGAAAATTGAACAAGCCATCAATGAACTCACTAGGAAAAAATCTCAAGGACCAGATGGATTCACAAGTGAATTCTATCAAACCTTTAAAGAACAGTTAATTCCAATACTATATAGACTATTTGGGAAAATTGGGGAAGAAGGAGTACTCCCAAATTCTTTCTATGATACAAATATGGTTTTGATACCCAAGCCAGGAAGAGATAAAACAGAAAAAGAAAAATTATAGACCAATTTCTCTAATGAATATAGATGCAAAAATTTTCAACAAGATTTTAGCAAAACGAATACAGCATCTTATCAAGAGAATAATACATTATGATCAGGTAGGTTTCATACCAGGAATGCAGGGCTGGTTCAATATTAGGAAAACTATTAGCATTATCAATCGTATCAACAACAAAACCAACAAAAACCACATGATTATCTCAATTGATGCAGAAAAAGCTTTTGACAAAATACAACACCCATTCCTATTAAAAACACTGGAGAACATAGGCATAAAGGGAACTTTCCATAAAATAATAAGCAGTATCTACCTAAAACCTTCAGCAAGCATTATATGCAATGGAGATAAGCTAGAGGCATTTCCAATAAGGTCAGGGGTGAAACAAGGATGCCCATTATCACCATTATTATTCAATATGGTACTAGAAATGTTAGCGGTAGCAATTAGACAAGATAAAGAAATTGAAGGAATAAGAATAGGCAAAGAAGAAACTAAGCATGACTCTTTGCAGAGGATATAATTATATACTTAGAGAATCCCAGAGATTTAAGCAAAAAGCTACTTGAAATAATAAACAACTTTGGCAAAGTTGCAGGTTACAAAATAAACCCACACAAATCTTCTGCATTCCTATATATTAGCAACAAAGTCCAACAGCAAGAGATAGAAAGAGAAATCCCATTTAAAGCTAGAGTAGACACTATAAAATACTTAGGAGTTTACCTGACAAAACAAACCCAGGGATTATATGAACACAATTATAAGACACTTTTTGCACGAATAAAGTCAGATTTAAGTAAGTGGAAAAACATCAGTTGTTCATGGGTAGGCCAAGCTAATATAATAAAAATGACAACTCTACATAAATTAATCTACTTATTTAGTGCCATACCAATTAAACTATCAGATAATTATTTTCTAGAGCTGGATAAAATCGTATCAAAATTCATTTGGAAAAACAAAAGGTCCAGAATATCAAAGCGACTAATGAAAAGAAATGCTTGGGAAGGTGGCCTAGCGCTACCAGACCTCAAATTGTATTACAAAGCAGCAATTATCAAAATCACTTGGTATTGGCTAAGAAACAGAGGGGTAGACAAATGGAATAGGCTTGGCACTCAAGACACAGTAGGCAAGGAATATAGCAACCTCCTGTTTGATAAACCCAAAGATCCCAGCTTCTGGGATAAGAACTCATTGTTCGACACAAATTGCTGGGAAAACTGGTTAACTGTGTGGTGGAAATTAGGCATAGACCCATGCCTGACACCATACACAAGAATAAAGTCCAAATGGGTACATGATTTAGGTATTGATACCATGAATAAACTGGAGAAGCAAGGTATAGTGTATTTATCAGATTTATGGAGAGGGGAAGAATTTTTTTCTAAAGAAACGATAGAAAGCATTATGAAATGCAAGATGGATAATTTTGATTACTTTAAACTGAAAAGTTTTTGCACAACCAAACCCAATGCAGCCAAAATTAGGAGGGATGTAGTAAATTGGGAAAAAAATTTTACAGCTAAGCTCGGGGATAAAGGCCTCATTTCTAGAATATATAGAGAACTGACTCAAATATATAACCATACAAGTCATTCCCCAATTGATAAATGGTCAAAGGATATGAACAAGCAATTTTCAGGGGAAGAAATCAAAGATATCTATAATCATATGAAAAAGTGCTCTAAATCACTATTGGTTAGAGAGATGCAAATCAAAACAACTCTGAGGTACCACATCACACCTGTAAGATTGGCAAACATGACAGAACAAGAAAATGATAAATGCTGGAGAGGATGTGGGAGAGTTGGAACACTAATTCATTGTTGGTGGAGCTGTGAGATCATCCAACCCTTCTGGAGAACGGTTTGGAACTATGCCCAAAGGGCTACAAAAATGTGCATACCCTTTGACCCAGAAATATTGCTACTAGGATTGTATCCCCAAGAGATTATAAAAACGGGAAAGGGTCCCACGTGTACAAAAATATTTATAGCAGCACTCTTTGTGGTGGCCAAAAACTGGAAGTCAAGGGGATGCCCATCAATTGGGGAATGGCTGAATAAATTATGGTATATGAATGTAATGGAGTACTATTGTGCCATAAGAAATGATGAACAAGAAGACTTCAGGGAGGCCTGGAAGGACTTATATGATCTGATGCTGGGCGAAAGGAGTAGAACCAGGAGAACTTTGCGCACAGCAACGACCACAGTGTGCGAGAGCTTTTTCTGGTAGACTTGGAACTTTGTAATAACACAAGAACTTACTGAGAAAAAAAAAAATCCTAATGTCTGTCTTCTAAGGCAAAATGCCTTCCACACTCAGAGAAAGAAATGTGGAAGTCACTTGCAGAATGTAGCAGATCATGTTTGTGTGTGGGTGGCTTTCAGTGTATTATGTGTTGATTTGTTATATGATTTCTTCCATTTATTTTTTTCGACTACATAGCATGAATATAGTGAAAATGTGCTCAATAGGAAAGTATATGTAGAACCTAAACAGAATTGTATGCTGTCATGGGGAGGGAGGGGGGTATTGGGGGAATGGTGGGGGGGATAAAAATCTTAACTTTAAGGAAATGATTGTAAAACATTAAAAAAAAATAAAATAATAAAAAAGAAAATAAAAAAGAACTATTCTCTTCAGTGAGCTTTTGAACCTCTTTTTCCATTTGGCTAATTCTGCTTTTGAATGCATTCTTCTCCTCATTGGCTTTTTGAACCTCTTTTGCCAATTGAGTGAGCCTATTTTTCAAGGTGTTATTTTCCTCAGCATTTTTTTGGGTCTCCTTTACCAAGGTATTGACCCATTTTTTATGCTTTTCTTGCATTTCTCTCATTTCTCTTCCCAGTTTTTCCTCCACCTGTCTAACTTGATTTTCAAAATGCTTTTTGAGCTCTTTCATGGCCTGAGCCCACTGGACATCCACCTCGGATGTCTGGGATTAAGAGGCCCCAACCTCCACGTCTTTCCCTGATGGCAAGCATTGTACTTTCTCATCAGAAATGAAAGGAGGAAGGAACATCTCTTCCCCAAGAAAGTAGCTCTCTATGGTCTTATTTTTTCTTCCCTTTTCTGGGCATTTTCCCAGCCAGTTACTTGACTTCTGAGATTCCTGTCCACCCCCACCTAGATCCTCCCAGCTAGTGCTTGGGGGCTGAGATTCAAATGCTGCTCCCAAGCCTCAGGGTTTTCAGCAGTGGGTGGGGCTGCTATTCAATGTGAGCTTAAGTTCTGGTGCTCCTGTGGGGGCAGGGCCGCCTCCCAGTCTCAGTTCCCTCAGGGGCTTTATGCAGAGACCTTCGGTAATGGAGCTCCTGTCTGCTCTATGAGTCCCGGCCGCCACTGCCTCTGCTGCTACCTCTGCTGCTGCCTTTCGAGGGGGCCCGAGCCACAGAGACACCTCGCTCCCCTCTCGGCCAGCCCAGAAGTCTCTCTCACTGACCTGTAGCGACTGTGGGTTGAGGGACCTTCCCAGGCACTGGAGATTCCGTCCCTGAAGCCTGCTCAGATCTGCTCCTCTGAGGCCGGGTGGCCAGGGCAGCTCAGGGGTTGGGCTCCGCTGTCCGGAGCACGAGGGACCCCTGTGGATGGCTTTCCAGGGCTCTCTGGAATGGAAATCTCTTCCACTGTGTTGGTGTGTGGCTTGCAGTCCTCCAGAATTTGTGGGGAGTTCTTTTTACAGGAAATTTATGGGCTGTGGATTCGGAGCTAGCATACGTGAGTCTTTCTACTCTGCCATCTTGGCTCCTCCCCACCTGATTCTAATTTTTAAGAAATTATTTTCTTCAATGAGTTTTGTATCTCATTTTCTATTGACCTTTTCACTTTTTTAAAAGAATTTTATTTTCCCCAATTACATGTTAAAACAATTTTAACATATCTTTTGTTCTCAGATCCAAATTCTACCACACTGTCTCTCCCTCCCTCCCCCTCCACACCTTCCCTTAGATGGTAAGCAATCCAATACAGGATATACATGTGCAATCATGTAAAACATTCCTATTTTTGTCATTTTGTACAAAAATACAGGAAGAGAGGAAGGGAAGGAAGGAAGGAAAGAAGGAAAGAAGGAAGGAAGGAAGGAAGGAAGGAAGGAAGGAAGGAAGGAAGGAGGAAGGGAGGAAGGAAGGAAGGAAGGAAAGAAGGAAAGAAAGAAAGAAAGAAAGAAAGAAAGAAAGAAAGAAAGAAAGAAAGAAAGAGGAAGAAGAAGAAAGAAAGAAAGAAAAGAAAGAAAGAAAGAAAGAAAGAAAGAAAGAAAGAAAGAAAGAAAGAAAGAAAGAAAGAAAGAAAGAAAGAGGGAAAGAAAGAAAGAAAGAAAGAAAGAAAGAAAGAAAGAAGAAAGAAAGAGGAAGGAAGAAGAAAGAAAGAAAGAAAGAAAGAAAGAAAGAAGAAGGAAAGAAAGAAAGAAAGAAAGAAAGAAAGAAAGAAAGAAAGAGGAAGGAAGGAAGAAAGAAAGAAAGAAAGAAAGAAAAAAAGAAAGAAAGAAAGAAAGAAAGAAAGAAAGAGGAAGGAAGGAAGGAAGAAAGAAAGAAAGGAAGAAAGGAAGGAAGGAAGGAAGAGGAAGGAAGGAAGGAAGAAAGGAAGAAAGAAGATGAAATGAAGAGGAAGAAGAAAGAAGAAGAAGAAGGAAGAAAAAGAAAAGAAAGAAAGAAAGAAAGAAAGAAAGAAAGAAAAGAAAGAAAGAAAGAAAGAAAGAGGAAGGAAGGAAGGAAGAAAGAGAAGAAAGAAGAAGAAAGGAAGAAAGAAGAAAGAAAGAAAGAAAGAAAGAAGAAGAAAGAAAGAAAGAAAGAAAGAAAGAAAGAAAGAAAGAAAGAAAGAAAGAAAGAAGAAAGAAAGAAAGAAAGAAAGCTTCAGTATGAATTCACACTCCATCAGTTCTTTCTCTGAAGGCAGAGAAAATGCTTCATCATGAGTCCTTGGGGATTGTCTCAGACCATTGTATTGCTAAATATAGCTATGTTATTTGCAGTTCTTCATCATACAATATTGTTGTTACTATGTACAATGCTATCCTGTTTCTGTTCACTTCACTTGGCATCAGTTCATGTAAGTCTTTCCAGGTTCTTTTTTTTCTGAAATCATCAGGCTATTTTTTCTTAGAGCACAATAATATTCCATCGCAATTATATGCCACAGCTTGCTTAGCCATTCCCTATTTGATGGGCATCACCGTGTTTTCTAATTCTTAGCCACCACAAAAATAGTTGCTATAAATATTGTTGTACAAATATGTCTTTTTCCCTTTAAAAAAGTCTGTAGGATATAGACCTGGTAGTGGTATATTATGAAACAGATTGTTATCTAGACTGGGCCATTCCTGAAATTGTAAAATCAGTTCTGCTAGAAAATATAAGGGCCATGTTTGATAACAAAAGGAAATTTCTTAGAACCCCACTGTCTCTAAACATAGGCAAGAATGTCTTCTTGGAAGCTGTCTCATCTCCTTGCTCTTTTCTAGTCACTCTCTGGTAACTGGAGTCTGAAAAGCTGATCGAATTTAGCCAGATTCCCTACCCTTAAACAAGCTTCCTTAGTCTTTCTGTTCTTCTGCACTGTGGTCCAACCTTATCTCACAGAAATCTGTCCTCAGGATCCTTTTCCTGATTTTTCACTGACCAGAGAGAACTTCAAAACCTGGTTTTCTTTTCCTATCCATTTTTTTACTCCTGTCACTATCTTGGCCGCTCCTTTCCCACTTCTGTTGAGAAAGCAAAAAAGGAACTAACGTAATGTCTCTCTAATCATCACCACTATGGTCTTATCTTAACCATTGTGGTTTCCAAAAGGGGATAAAAAGACTTTTTGCCCCATGCTTTCTTTGTCCCATGAAACCTTTAGAGAGGAGTTCTTATATTATGGACCTTCTCCATCTCTGCTTCTCCACTGTGCTTTTTGTGACTTAACTTACTAATAGAATTTGAAAAATACTTGTGCCATTTTAAAAAACTCAAGGGCTGAAGTAGAGTTTCTGAGGGCACAGTGAAGCCAGTTCATTGGATAAAAATTGACCAAGACTATGTTCATTTGCATGGCCTGATGGAGCCACAGTATAGACCAATGGCAATAGAGTACTTTTCTGACCACTCGAATTTGAATCCTCTTCATATTCTTGTCCAATCCCTACATCCTCCAATTTGTTTGGTTTTTATCTTTTTTAATTAGAGGAAAATTATTTTCATAGTTTCTACCATCCCTCTGAAAAAAAAAAAACAAATAAAAACCCTTGTAACAAATGAACACAATCAAGCAGGAGATTCTCAATTGATTGTCGCCAAAAATGTGTATCTTGTTCTTCCTATTAGTCCCTCCCTTGTCAGTCCGGAGGTAAGTAGCATGCTCATGAGGAGTCCTCTCAAATCATGACTGACCAGAATTCTAAAGTTTGTTTTGAAAGTGTTAATATTATAGTATATAGTTCTCTGAAACTCAACTTGTCCAAAGATGAACTCTCTGTCTTTCCCCAAAAGCCTTCCCCCCTTCCTAATTTCCCCATTACTATTGTATATACCACCATCTTCCCAACCTAGATATCATCTGCAACTCTGCACTCTCTCCTAGACTCCATATCCAAATCAGTTGTCAAACCCTACTGTTTTTGCTTTTGTACCATCTCTCCTATGACCCCTTCTCTCTTCTGACACTTTTACCACCTTGCTTTAGTCTCTCCTTATCTGACATCTGGACTATTTCAATCACTATTAGAATAGTTTACTATTGCTAACCAACTTAATTTGAATGAAACCATAATTTCCCACCCTCATTGCCTTATTATATGTGCCAGTCCTCTCATAAGGGACAGCTCATCTAAACATAGGGTGCCAACCCAAGTGGAGGAAAGGGCAGCTGCATGCACTTCGATATCCTTTCAGTAATATGCATCGACAGGCATTGTGAACTAGATGACACCAGCCCACCCTCATTTAGAAATGCATGCCTATTGGGACTGTCTCCCCGTGAGACAAAATTCATGTATATCTTTAAACTCTACTTCAGAGAATGCAATTCTGATGGGCTAGTCGCATTGTTCAAATGTTAGAAGGATGTTTACCTAAAAGTTCCTCAGGTCTCTTCCCACTCTAGTCCATGATCTCCTTAGTTATCAAAGTGATCTCCCTAAATTACAGGTCTGACCCTGTTATTTCACTGTTCAAACACTGGTAGCTCCTTATCACCATCAACGATCAATATAAAATCCTCTATTGGGCATTTTTGTAGAAGATCTTAGTTAGAGTTTTGCCCTAAATAATCAGGCAAGCTGAGGAAAATGAGACCAAAATGGCAGGTGATGCAGCCAGGCACCGAATTCAAACCATGTTTTGTTTTTATAGATGGTGATTGTGAAGTTGGAGAGGACCCAAGTGGCATCACTATGTCAGGCTCAATGTATAGTGTGTCCAATGGCAACTGATCAGCCCAATATGATCTCAGAAGGTTCTATCACAGGTCAGATCTGTATGAACTTTCAGAATGGGGATGTCTATCTCGGAACATCTCATATTTCTTTTGAGCTATTGCAATTCTATTTTGCTCATAGAGTGCAGGCCATCTTTGATGTGGATATGCCATACTGGACAGTACCGTGCTAATGTTTCCTATGTCTCACAATTGATTGCAAAGTTCTTCAGAAAGCCCTTGAGAGTGTCCTCGTAAGGCTTCTTCTGATCTCTGTGTGAAAGCTTGCCTTGTGTGAATTCTCTGTAAAACTGTCTTTTAGTCAAACATCCTTTTAGTATTTGAACAATGTGGTCAGCCCATCAGAGTTGCATTCTCTGAAGTCGAGTTTAAAGATATATATGAATTTTGTCATAAGACAAGACAGTCCAGACAGGCATGCATTTCTAAATGAGGATGGGCTTATGTCATCTAGTTCACAACGCCTGTCGATACATGTTGCTGAAAGGATATCGAAGTGCATGCAGCTGACCTTTCCTTCACTTGGGTTGGCCCTTATGAGAGGGCTGGCACATAGAACAAGGAAATGGGGATAGGAATAGATAGTTTCATTCAATTTAACTTCGTGGTCATGGCTAAAATTTGCTCAAAACTCTTCAAATATCTGTCCATCCTCCACTCCCTCCAGTCTTCTTATTCCTTATGTGACCACCCCATCCCTACACTTTGATCCAGCGACACTGGCCTCCTTGCAGTTCCTCAAGCCTGACTTTTTATCTCCTGTTCTGGGAATTTTCACTGTTGGTCAGACTGTTACTGGAGAGGCTGTTTTCCATACCTAGAGATATCTCCTCCTCATCTTTGCCTCCTGGCTTTCTTGCTTTCCTCCAAGTTCCAGCCATAAGGTATCATTGAATTTTGTTTCCACAAACATTATATGAAAAATGATTTGAATTTATACCAGTGATTAATGTTAGAGAAAAAAACTTCTTGTTGCAAAGAAGAGATGCTGGCCACCTGATAGTCAGCATATCTAAAAGCTAAGAAGGACTTTTTCCTGTGTATCAAAATCTGTTGGACCAGGTGGGGTTCACAAATGCTGAAGTCCATTGACTCAGATGCTATCTTAGATCATAAGACTATTATTAAGGATATCCTGGACAGACTTTTCAACTCACAGCTTTTCTCAATTCTCTTAGCAGATGAGAAAATTCCTTTCTCATGCTATGGATGATTGTAGACAATCAAGGATGGGACTCAAAACATTTTATGGGTTGGCCTTTCTTTTATTTAAGTATAAAGAAAATATGAAGGTAAGAGGGAGGGGGAAATTGAAATGTGGAAATGAGAGAATGAAGCTAGAGTGTAGACCCACGTGTGTGTGTGGGGAGGCATTAGATGTTTTCAGTGAATCCAGACCCGACCAATGAGGTTCAGGAAGGAATTTGAATCTGGATGTATTATAAAAGAGCTTTTGTAATTGTCTTAAGGTATGCTTGAGCCTACGAAGTGGCCTTTTTTTAAAGGGGTTAAAGTCCAGGTCACCTGTCAAAAATCACATGAAATAAAAATCTTTTTTCTAAATCCACTCATGGTCAGGTGTAATTCTTGGTAAGATGATTATTCCTCATGCAGTTAAAATAGTGCCTTCTTGAGGAGGCCATTTCCATTCCTCCTTATTACTAGTGCCTTCTTCCTGTGGGTTAGATTTAATTTATGCTGTCTAGAGCTCACGTGCACATAGTTGTTTGCATGTTGCCTTTCCCATTAGACTGAACTCCTAGAGGGCAGGGACCGTCTTCTGCCTTTCTTTTATCTGTAGAAAATTTTGTTGACTGAGTGCAATGTTTCTAATACTACTTGTCAATCAATGTTAGGGGGAGGTTCTTGTGGGAAGGGAGACACCAAGTCTGCAACATTTTGCATTACCTGTCCTTGGCAGGTACCCCTACCTAGAAACTGTCATGTTCTTACTACCTTGGGGGGAACCAAGATGCAAGGGTCCAACTTCTTCTACTAAAGTGGATCTCTCTGATTGGTCTTAAAATAACCTACAAAAGTTGACCTCACCTGGAAGCCGTCTTTAGTCATCCAGTCAGTCAATGAATTTCTACCTTGTACTTGTAATAAAATTCTTAAGTTCTCTTTGTCCTGAGTTTTTCATTAATCAAGGTGAAAGCCCAAATGAAGGTTTTTCCTCTCTTTTTTCACTTTAAATTTATTTATTTTCAACACTCACTTCCACAAAATTTTTAATTTCAAATTTTCTCCCCATCTTCCTCCTTCCCTCACTCCAGGACAGCATGTATTCTGATCACACTTTCCTCCATTCTGCCCTCTCATCTATTGATTACACCACCCCATTCCCTTCCCTTCTATTTTCCTATAGCACAAGATAGATTTCTATAACCCATTGTCTATATAGCTCATTTCCTATTTGCAGGTAAAACAATTCTTAACATTAATTTTCAAAGCTTTAAGTTCAACATTCTCCCATTCCCCACTCTCCCTCCTTCTCCACCCACTCCCTTTGAGAAAGCAAGCAATTCAACATAGGCTATACATGTGTTGTCATAAAAAACACTTCCACAGCAGTCATATTGCAAAAGACTCTATTTCCCTCTATTCTTGTCATGCCCTCCATTTATTCTATTCTCTCCTCTGACCTGCCCCTCTACCAAAGTCTTTGTTTTTGATTACCCTTTCCCCAAATATGCCATCCCTTCTCTTATTCCCTTCCCCACTTCTTTCCTGTAGGGTAAGATAAACTTCTATACCCACTTCAATGTGTATGTTATTCTCTTCTGAAGCCAAATCTGATGAAAGGATAATTTATTTCCTCTCCCCTCCCCGCTCTTCCCTTCCATTGTAAAAGCTCTTTCTTGCCTCTTTTATGTGAAGTGATTTACTACATTCTATCTCTTCCCTTCTCTTTCTCCCAGTACTTTGGTCTCCGAACTTAATTTTATTTTTTAGACATCATCCCTTCATATTCACCTCACCCTGTGCTCTCTATCTCTGCCTCTCTCTGTCTGTCTCTGTCTGACTCTGTCTCTGTCTCTGTCTCTCTCTCTCTCTCTCTCTCTCTCTCTCTCTCTATATATATATATATATATATGCATACACATATATAGATATACATACACATACATACACACAAACATACACACACACACACACACACACACACACACACACACACACGGTTGTTATCCTTTGTTCTCGAACAGGACCAAAACAACATCACCAAACTCAAGTTTCAATGTGTCTGACTGTGTTGATCAGACAAATATGAGCTCGGAATATTCTACCACAGATTGGGCACAGATAGTCCATGTGAACATTTGGGGTGGATACTCCAAATTTGCTCATCCTATGTTTACTTTGTGCTGTTTCAGTTTTGTTTGCTCATAGAGTACAGCATCCTTTCTGAGGTGGGCATGCCATGTTGAGCGGTCCTGTGCCAGTGTCTCCTATGCAGCACAATGAAATCTAAAATTCTTGAGGGAGACCTGGAGAGTGTCCTTGTATATCTTCTTCTGACCACCATGTGATCACCTGCCTTATGTGAGTTCTTCATAAAATAATAGTTTTGGTAAGTGCACATTTTGCATTCAAACAACATGGCCAGTCCATCAGAGTTGCCCTCCATGAAGCATAGTTTGAATGCTTGGCAGCTTAATTTGAGTAATGACCACAGTGTCTGGTACCTTATCCTGCCAGGTGATCTTCAGAATCTTCCTAAGACAGTTCAAATGGAAGTGATTCAGTTTTCTGGCATGGTAAATTGTCCATGCTTCACAGACATACAGCAATGAGGTCAGCACAACAGCTCTGTAGACCTTGAGTTTGGTAGTCAGTCTAAAACCTCTTCTCTCCCATACTTTCTTTCAGAGCATCCCAAACACTGAGCTAGTTCTGGCAATGCATGCATCAACCTTATTGTCAATGTGTACATTCCTGGAAAGTACACTACCAAGGTAAGTGAACTTATCCACAGCATTCAAAATTTCTCCATTTGCTGTAACCAATGGTTCCATGTATAGCTAGTGTGGTGGTGGCTGGAGGAGCACCTGTGTTTTCTTGATGTTAACTGTAAGGTCAAAATTATCACAGGCAGCAGAGAATTGATCCATATGTTGTTACTACTCAGTTTCAGAGGCTGCATTGAGTTCACTATCATATGCAAATCGAAAATCATGCACCAACACTCCTTCACTTTGATCTTGGCTTGTAGCCTTTTCAAATTGAAGAATTTACCATCATAGTTGACCTTGATGCCTTCTTCATCCTCAATGAAAACATTTGTCAACATAACTGAAAACATGATGCTAAAAAGCATGGGAGCAAGCTCACAACCCTGTTTTCACTCCATTGTTGACTGGGAAAGCACAAGAGCTTTGTCCATTATCCAGAACATGGGCAAATCATGAAGCTGACCAACAATATTGATGAACTTCTCTGGGCAACCAAATGTTACCATAATTTTCCATAAGCCCTCATGACTAATAGCGTGAAAGGCCTTGTTCAGATCCACAAATATTGTGTATAGATCTCTGTCCTGCTCCTGAAATTTCTCCTGGAGTTTTTGGGCAGCAAATACCATATTGACTGTTCCTCAGCCTTCTCTGAAGACACACTAGCTCTCACATAGATGACCATCTTCCAGGTGAAGGATCACCCTATTTTGGAGGATGCAAGAATCTTGCCAGCAATGAGTAAGACAGAAACCTCACTGATTTTCACAGGACAGTCTACTTCCTTTACCTTTATAGAGATGGACAATGGAGGCATCCTTGAACTCCTTGGGGAAAATCTCCTCTTGCCATGTAACCTGGAAAATTTCAGTCAGCTTTTGTATGAGCAATGGTCTTTCTACCTTGTAAATTTCAGCTGGAATAGAATCAGCACCACGTGCTTTGCCACGTGAAAGGAGCCTAATGTTACTCAAAATCTCTTCTTCATTTAGCAATTCAGTTCAGCTAAGGGGGAATTGAATTCAACCTGAGGTAAAATGTCAGTGGCCTCAGCATTGATTGATGATGGTCTGTTGAGAACACTATGAAAGTATTCAGTTCATCTCTCTAGGATCATGTTCTTATCGCTAATGAATGTGGCTCCATTATCACTAAGTAGTTGTGATGCACCATAGGTTTTTGGTCCATAAATAGCTTTCAGGGAATCATAAAAGCTCTTTGGATTGTTACTCTCAGCATAAAACTGAATTTCATCTGACTTCTTACTGAGGCAAGAATCCTGCATCTCTCTAAGCTTTGCTTGTATTTACTTTTGATGGAAGTATCATGAGTTAAAAATATCATAATTTCATGTAGGAATATAAACAGTTCAACTTTGATAAGTCTTTTATCATTTTTCTTTCCTGTTTACCTTTACATGCTTCTTTTGATTCTTACGTTAGAAAGTCAAATTTTCTATTCAACTCTTGTCTTTTCAACTAGAATGCTTGGAAGCCCTCTATTTCATTGAAATTCCATTTTCCCCTTGAAGTATTATACTCAGTTTTGCTGAGTAGGTGATTCTTGGTTTTAATCCTACCCCCTTTGACCTCTGGAATATTACATTCCAAGACCTCCAATTCCTTTGTGTAGAAGTTGCTAAATCTTGTGTTATCTGAATTTTGTTTCCACAATACTTAAATTGTTTCTTTCTGGTTACTTTCAATATTTTTTCCTTGATCTTGGTACTCTGGAATTTGGCTATAATATTCTTAGGAGTTTTCCTTTTGGGATCTCTTTCAGGAGGTGATTGGTAGATTCTTTCCATTTCTATTTTTACCTATGGTTAAATAATATCAGGGAATTTTTCCTTGATAATTTCTTGAAAGATTATGTCCAGACTTTTTTTTTATCAAGGCTTTTAGGTAGTTCAATAATTTTTAAATTATCTCTCCTGGATCCATTTTTCAGGTTAGTTGTTTTTCCAGTGAGATACTTCACATTGACTTCTACTTTCATTCTTTTGGTTTTGTTCTATTGACTTACTTGATTTCTCATAAAAGCATTGACTTCTATTTGTTCCATTCTAATTTTTAAAGAATTATTTTCTTCAGTGAGCTTTTGGATCTCTTTTTAATTTGATCCATTCTGCTTTTTAAGGCATTTTTCTCCTCATTGGTTTTCTGGACCTCTTTTGCCATTTGGGTTAGTCTAATTTTAAAGGTGTTATTTTCTTCAGCTGCTTCCCAGTCTTGATCCCATCAGAATCCTATTCTCTTGGTTCTGACCTCTAGTCACCCCAGTCCCATCAAGATCCTCCTTAGATTCCTCCTCAAGACCCTCCTTAAATCCTTCCTCCCATCACTCCAGACTTCTAGACCACCCCTAGATGCCTCCCACAATCTCTCTCTCTATAAGATCCTTCCCATCTTCTATCAGCAAGGACCCCAACATACACAGGAAGGCCTGTTGTACAGGTTCTTAGATTTGCTTTTCTAAAAGGAAAACAGCTTTTGATGGGTCAATTATCACTTTAATCATGTACATATATCATTCACTTATATCAAGGGAAAAATCAGCACCCTGAACTTCAGAGAAAGTACAAAGAAATAAAAATCAATAGACAGGACTTACAACTGACTGACCATAAGCAATATATACATCACAGATCAATAGACAGATGCAACTGTCTGTTCATACATACATAGTTACCAGAGAGAGATGCACCAACATCTGGGTTTCCAAAGCTGGGGGGCTCCTTAGTGGCTACCCAGAGTCTTATCTGGCCAAACACTTCTGATGACTAAGCCTCAAAGTAAAACCACACCGAAAATCATTTATATACTTTTCAGAGCCAGAAGGCATCACAATCTTGAAGAACCAGTGCATTGGAAATTAACAAAAAGTATGCATCTCCCCTAATCAAGCTTTCCTTAATGGACAGGTCCATCAACGAGTGGAAAAGATCTTTAACTCTCTAATTAACATTACATCTATCTCAGATTCAATCTGGCCTGCTTGTCACAAATGATTAGGCTTCTTAAGAGTCAACCCAATATGATGAATCTTTGATAAACTTTGCTTTACTTTCACTGAAAGAAGGCTTGGGTAGAATCCATTCAAGCAGGACCTGGGGTGCTGTATTTTGAAGTCCCAAGCACTCAAACCTCAACACATTACAGTCAGTATAAATTGTGTTTTGCTTTACCTGATGAGGTTAAGAGATTTGCACTGGAACCCTAAAAGGAAAAGATGATGCCTTTGGGACCCTGATCTCAAAGACCCTGAACTTTCCCAAACATTTCAGCAGCCCAGATCCCTGGCTTTTACCTGAGGCATTCAACCCATCCCAGTCAATCATCCATTTAACTGCTCTTTCACTGTGGCTTTCCCACCACTTAACTTCTTTCATTGTCTGCACCTGACCCACCCCCAGGCAATTTACCAATCCTTAATCCCATCCAGATCTTCTCACTGACTTGTTTTGCCTTTATCTGTATAAAAGTACCAATTTCACCACTATCACCATTAAGTTCCAAATATTCTTAGAATCTCACCACCTTCTATTGGTGTCACAATAAACTGGCAACTTTGACTGGAAGGCTTGAGTGGTCAAATTATTTCAAGGCAGACCTCCTGTACCTTTACATTTCAGGGTTCTCAGCATTCCGAATCCCAACATGCCCAGTGTACTGAAATAGATTTCTCAGGGGTTGCAAGCCTTTTATCTTATTGGCACTCATTGCTCACTTCTAGGAGAGTTGTGACAGACCAGGGCCTCAATGATTTCTGTCTCTCTGACTTGGCCAAAGTCAGTCAGCCTAGTCATTGGCATAGTGGAAGAAAGTGATTCTTCGGAGAAGAACAGCCTCCCATAGCTCTTCACAAATAATGTCGTACTTCCTCATCTCTTATGCCTGCTAGTATTTCCTTAACTTCTCCAAAAGGGCTGAGTGGGGGGGAGGGGGGAAGGGCATTATGATTTCCATTAACTCTACTGGATGCATTGGGCTCCTCATAGGTGTGTTCTATCAGTACTGGACAGGATTTTGACTCTTTTGCCCTAACTGAGACCCTGTAACAGCTGCATGCCCATCATTCTCTCAGTCTGATCTGCCAGTTCTGTAGGGATCCACTTCAAAGGCTTTTGCTTGGGTTTGTCTGGGCACTGCTGGAGTCACCCACTGTTCCTTCAGATAAAAGTTACTCCTTTCACCTAAGCCATCTGTCCCCTAGCTTTGAAACCTTTGGTAACGCCTTATTTTACCCCTTCCTTCCTAATAGGGTTGGCAAGATAAGTTCTGTCCTTACAAAATCTGAGTTTGGGAGGTCTCAGGTTGTGGTCCCAATCCTACTAGATAATGGGATCTAATTGTCCAAGGTCAGGAGAGAGAGGAATCTAGTGAGTGGGTCATCCCCCTCCCCCATCTCCTCCTTCACACAGTATTCAATGGCTGCCCATTTGGAAGTTCTGTCCAGTCATGACTTGCCCCTTTCTTTAAAAAAATAATTAAATGTAAAACTTTTATCATCAGTTCCTCCCATTGAATTCAACAGTAATAAAATCAAAACTCTCATCATAAACATGTATGGTGCATTAAAACAAATTCTCACATTAGCCATTCTCTAACAAATGGTTCTCATCTTGCATTTTCAGCCTGTCCCCTCTGTGGAAGATGATAAGGGCTTTGTTTTACCTTCAGTCTTGAAGACCTATTCTTTATCATTGCACTGATCAGTTTTAAAGTCTTTCAAAACTATTTTTCTCAATAATGTCAATGATGTCACTGCATAAAATGTTCTCTTACTTCTGCTTACTTCTCTCTACATGAGTCATCGTACTCTGAAACTGTCCATTTCCTAATTTCTTATGGCACAATAATATTCAATTACATTAAGAACAACTTGGGCTTTCCCTTGCCCCTTCTCCCTTACCCCTGGAGGCTAGTGATTTCTTCTCTCAACAATCTCTGATGAAATTAGCAAACTAGTGTAGGCACACCCTTCAGGGTCATCAGCTTCCTGGATGAAAAACACCCTCCCTCCCTAGATTGCTTGGGGAAATTCCAGGATGACCCCTCCTAGGTTGTGGCTTTCCTTCCACTAACCCTTGCCCTTCTAATTGGCCCCATAGCAACCTATTTCCATATTTCTTCCTCTTTTTATTTTTGGTGACCCCATTTTCTTTCAGGGCTGATAGGAAAGAGTCACTGGAGCCTCATGCTTGCCCTTTTTCTCAGTGATTTCTGTATCCATTTAATAGGGCTGAGCTGGTTGACTTTCCTCCTGAAAGTGTGGCCTTGTAGCCATGCCTAAAGTGTGAGAGGCACTTAGGAACTGTGCCTTCCCCTTCAGTATTGCCTCCCCTCCTTCTCTCTCTCTATTTCTCAATTTTTTATAGTCCACAGGTTGCCTGGGCACCCTAGTCCATCCAGCAGATGGACAAACCACTCTCAACTCTTCACAAATCTTCATAGTAAATGGGTTCTCTGGTCCACCACTTTTCCTTCTCCTTCCTCTTTCTAAACTAAGATATCATTCTTTGCCATATCCTGTTCCCTCCACCTTGATTCCGCAATTAGATGACTTTTGTGCTAATTATTCCTTTACTAAGATAAGCAAATGATAGAGTAGTGTTATCCATCAAGGAAAGAAGACCAAGGAATTGATTTCAGAAGCAATTGCCCTTGGATTTAGTGTCATTAGAGGCTCTTTCCTTGTTTTTCTTTATCCTGCATGGAGGTTTATCTTGAATTGATGGTAGCAATTGGCAGGAATAGCCAAGGTCGTGATAAGACAAAAAAGTAGTAACTCCCCCAACCTTTCCCCCATCCATGATTTGGGGTGCCAAGTCAGGCTGGGAGTTGTTAGTACAATTGTTAAAACAGGATCTATCCAATTTGGGGCTACATGTGCCTGGACATCCCCCTTCCCTTTTTTATAACAGTTTTTTTCTAGAGTTTTCCCCTTCTTGCCTTATTCTCACTTCCACTTGCTTACTTTTTTCCTACACCCTCTGTCCTCAGCCACTTTGAGTAGCTACTTTTAGTTCTATCTATAACAACCAGGCCTAATCAGACTCAGTAACCTATAATGCAACACCTAGAAAACACATACTGTATACCAGAGGTGCCAAACATACTACCTGCAATATTCCTGAGTACAACCCAAATAATACACACACACACACACACACACACACTCACACACACACACGTGTGTGCATTTATACAACTGAGAAATATTTAACAAAATAAATAAAAATATAATACAGCATAGATAATGTTAATGTGGTTTTTCTAAGTCAATATGTATCTGACAGAGACTCATCCAAAAGGTTCCTTAGACATCATCACATCCAACCTCCTCATGTACAACCTTTCCAATACCATGTCTATCAAATAATAGTTAATTCCGTGACAATGTGATCCTTGCTGTTTCACACACTGGACATTCAGTTTTCTGATGGACATTTTCCCTGACTGTATCCCATACCTGGAAAGCTCTCTATCTTCTCCTTTGACTCCTGGCTTCCCTGGCTTCCTTTAAATCTCAGCTAAATTTCCAGTTTAGACAGGAAATTTTTCTCAGTTCCCCTTCATTCTAACATCTGCCCTCTGTTGATTTTTTCCTATTCTCCTGTCTATATTTTGTTTGTATAGAATTATTTGCATACTGTCCCACCCTTTATACTTTGAGTTCATTGAGAATACGGATTTTTACGTTTTTGTATGACTCTTTTTATAGATGGAGAAATTGAATCTAGAATAGGTAAAGTGACTTACCCAGAGTAACATATCTACTCGGGTTCTGTGGTAGAATATTAACCCAGATCTCCCTGATTCTCGGTCCAGTGGTGTATCCATAAGATGATGGTGCAGTCATGAAAATCTAGAATGAATGGATATCTCTTTCTAGAACCAAACTGGCCTGGTGTGCAATGCTTCTGTTTCTTTATTAGCAGTGTCATAATCTAGATGAAATTGTTATCTTTTCTTGTTCATCTTTCTCTTCCTCATAACAATTCCCTCACAAGAATGGAATAGTCTTCTGAATCTGACATCCTTCAACCTCACCTCCCAATTAAAGACTATTAAGTAATTGCATCATGCTGTCTAGCCTAAACTCAGCCTTTCAAGAAGTGTAATCCAAAGAAAACTTGGACTTTGTGCATTGGAATAAATTCTTATCCAAACCCTGGATTCTCTTATCTCAGATCATTGTGTCATGATAAAGGAGATTCTGACAACCAGTTTGAGGGATGAGAGGTGCAGAGGAAACATTTTTCTTTAGAGAAGGAAGTGACTGTAGCTATAATTATGCTGAGGAAAAACTTGAACTTATGGCAACATCCTGAGGAAGTGGCACCTCTTACAGGCTATGACTCTGTCAGGAAGGGAAGTAGAAGAAATAGGGAAGAAGAAAGAGAGAGAGAGACAGAGACAGAGAAACAAAGAGCAAAAGAGAGAAAGGTGGGGGATAAACAAACAAATTTTAGCATTTCCCCATTAACTAGAAAGAAAGAAAAAGATGCATTGTAAATAGTTCTATTCATAGCTAGGTGGCAGGGTGGACAAAGGGCTGGGCCTAGAGTGAGGCTCTGAGTTCAAATTTGACCTCAGGTGTGACCCTGGGAAAGTCACTCAAGCCATTAACCTCAGTCTCTGAACTGTCAAATGGGGGTACATTAGAGAAATAAATGGCATGCCACTACAATACCTTTGCCAAGAAAACCTTTTTTCATGGGGTTATGTAGAGTGACATAAGACTGAGCAACAAAAAGTAAAAAAAATAGACCTCCCCCCCAAAAGAAAAATCTTTGGGTTATTTGGCTTAGAATAGAATTAGAGGGATTTTTTGAGCCCTTGATACATCTGATGATGATCTGACAATTGCTAAGGATATGGCTAGGGAGTTCTGGAGCCAGTTCTAACCAGTTTGTGAGATGGTTAAATGCTGAGTGTGAAAAGCCAAAATGGCAGATTAGAAGGAATCCAGCTATACTCTATCAATATTCTCCTCCAAACAACTTTAAAATAATGCCTCAAATCAAATTTTGGAGCAGAAGAGCCAAAAAAAGGTGAGAGTGAGACATTTTTCTGCTCTAAGCAAAGTTAAGAGATTGGCAGGAGACATTTACAACACTAGGGTGGTGGCCTTTCTAGAGCCTTCACATCTTAGAGTCTTTAACAGTAGCAGTAATTTCAGGAGTTCAGTCTAGAAATAATAATGGGGTCGGGCAACTTGGTCAGAACGTGATTACTGGGAACTCATTGCTGGCACGATTGGTGACTGTTTTGCCCATATGTAGTTCTAGGTCATGGCTCCTGGTCAGAGAGGAGTACTGGTGGTTGATCACAAGAAAGCAGAGGCCTTGTTCATAGTATGAAGTCAAAAAGAGCTAATACTTGTGGCTGAAGGGGAGCAAGAGTCCTTTGTGGGTAAAGACTAAAGCACAGACTAGGAAAATAATCAGCACTATTTTCCACATTAAATCACCTTGGAAGCCCCCAAAACTTACAGTCTCCCAGAACTAGTTCTGTAAACAGCAGTACAGAAAAAACCTAAAGCTTGGGACAGTGCCTCCAAGAACACTCTACCTTTCAAAACTGAGTATAAGCTTTCAGTGGAAAAGAGGGATATTTAATGAAATAGAAGACTTTCAAGCCTCAAGATGAAAAGAACAGAACTGAATGGAAAATATGACTTTCAAATACAAGACTTAGGAGAAGCATAAAAAGGTAAAAATGAAAGAGTAATCATAAGGCACTTACTAAAGTTAAACTGTTCATATTCTGGGTCAGTTAGGTAGTGCATTGAATAGAGTTCCAGGCCTGGAGTCAGGAAGACTCATCTTCATAAGTTCAAATCTGAAACTTGGAAACATTTATATGAACGGATGCTGAGTGAAGCGAGCAGAACCAGGAAAACATTGTACACAGTAAGAGCCACAGTGTGCGATGACTGGCTTTGATAGATTTAGAATTTTTTTTTTTAATTTATTTATTTATTTAATTTTTTTACATTCATTTTCACAAATTTTTGGGTTCCAAATTTTCTCCCCTTTTATCCCCTCCCCCCACCCCAATACCCCAAGCAATCTAATTTTCTCTATCTCCAATCTGACCTCTCTTCTGTCATCTCTCCCTTCTCTTGTCTCCATCTTCTCTTTTCTCCTGTAGGGCCAGATGACTTTCTATTCCTCCTTAACTGTATGTCTTCTTTCCTAGTTGCAACAACAATACTAAACAGTTGTTCCTAAAACTTTGAGTTCCAAATTCTCCCCATCCGTCCCTCCCCACCCATTCCCTTTGGGACAGCAGGCAATTCAATATAGGCCATATCTGTGTAGTTTTGCCAATGACCTCCCTGATAGTCGTGTTGTGTAAGACTAACTGGATTACCATCCCTCCTAACCTGCCCCTCCTTGTTTCTCTTCTGTCTTTTGATCCTGTCCCTCCCCAAGTGTTGACTTCAAATTGCTCCCTCCTCCCTTTGCCCTCCCTTCCATCATCCCCCCTTGCAATATCTCTTTCTCCCCCACTTTCTTATATTGTAAGATAGGTTTTCATACCAAAATGAGTGTGCATTTCACTCCTTCGTTTAGTCAAATGTGATGAGGGTAAACTTCTTGTTTTTTTTTTTTTTTCTCAGCTCTCCTCTTTTTCCCTCCACTAAGAAAAACTCCTACCTGCCTCTTAAATGACATATAGTTACCCCCTTCCCTTTCCCTCCCCCTACATTTCTCTCTCACCATTTACCCTAGTTTCTTTTAAGGTATGGTCCCATCCTATTCAGTTCAATCTGTGCTCTCTATCTCTGTATGTGTGTGCATGTGTGTATGTGTGTGCATGCGTGTACATGTGTGTGTGTGGTCCCACCAACTACCCAGATACTGAAAAGTTTTAAGAGTTAGAAATATTGTCTTTCCCTGTATGAGTGTAAACAGTTCACTTCTGGTAAGTCCCTTAAAACTTCTCTTTGCTGTTTACTTTTTCATGCTTCTTCTCATTCTTGTGTTTGAAAGTCAAATTTTCTTTTCAGCTCTGGTTTTTTCATCAAGAATGATTGAAAGTCCTCTGTTTCATTGAAAGACCATATTTTCCCTTGAAGTATTATACTCAGTTTAGCTGGGTAGGTGATTCTTGGTTTGAGTCCTAGTTCCTTTGCCTTCTGGAATATCCTATTCCACGCCCTTCGATCCCTTAATGTAGAAGCTGCTAGATCTTGGGTTATCCTGATTGTATTTCCACAGTACTGGAATTGTTTCTTTCTAGCTGCTTGTAAGATTTTTTCCTTGAGCTGGGAGTTCTGGAATTTGGCCACAATGTTCCTAGGAGTTTCTCTTTTTGGATCTCTTTCAGGTGGTGATCGATGGATTCTTTCAATACTTATTTTGCCCTCTGGTTCTAGAATGTCAGGGCAGTTTTCCTTGATAATTTCATGGAAGATGATGTCTAGGCTCTTTTTTTGATCATGACTTTCAGGTAGTCCCATAATTTTTAAATTGTCTCTCCTGGATCTATTTTCCAGGTCAGTTGTTTTTCCCATGAGATATTTCACATTCTCTTCCATTTTTTCGTTCTTTTGGTTTTGTTTGGTGATTTCTTGGTTTCTCAGAAAGTCATTAGACTCCATCTGTTCCATTCTAATTTTGAGAGAACTATTAAATTCAGTGAGCTTTTGAGCCTCTTTTTCCATTTGGCTCATTCTGCTTTTGAAAGCATTCTTCTCCTCATTGGCTTTTTGAACCTCCTTTGCCAATTGGGTGAGCCTATTTTTCAAGGTGTTAATTTCCTCAGCATTTTTTTGGGTCTCCTTTACCAAGGTATTGACCTGTTTTTCATACTTTTGTTGCATCTCTGACATTTCTCTTCCCAGTTTTTCCTCCACCTGTCTAACTTGCTTTTCAAAATCCTTTTTGAGCTCTTCCAGGGCCTGAGCCCACCCACCCCCCCCCCTGGGGTGTCTGGGGTACTGAGGCCCCGCCCTCCACATCTTTCCCTGATGGCAAGGATACGTCCTCATCATCAGATCTGAAGGTCGGGATCATTTGCATTTGTTGAAAAAAACTCTCTAAAGTCTTATTTTTCTTCCCTTTTCTAGGCATTTTCTCAGCCAGTTACTTGACTTCTGAGATTCCTTTCCACCCCCCGCCTGGATCCGCCCAGCTAGTGCTTGGCCTCTGAGATTTAAATGGGCTTTCCTCCTGCCGGCTGTCAATCAGTGAGCTTTAGTTCAGGTGCTGGGGTGGGGCCAGGGCCGCCTCCGAGACTCTGATACCTCAGGGGCTTTATGCAGAGACTTTCAGGAATGGAGTGGGTGGGGGCGGGGTGGGGGGCCCACCTCCCAAACCCCGCTCCCTTGGGGGCTTTAAGCAGAAGCCTTCGGTAACAGAGCGGGGTGGGGGCAGGGCCGTCTCCCAGGCTCAGCTCCGTCAGGTTTTATGTGGGAATCTTCCGTAATGAAGATCCTGCCTGCTGCTGGGGGATTCCTGAGTCCTGGGCCGCTGCCGCCTCAGCTGCCACCCACGCCTCTGTCTCCGCCGCTTCCTGCCCCCGTCCCTGCCGCTGCCGCTTCCTCCCGAGGGGGCCCGAGTCACGGAGATGCCCCACTTCCCCTCTCCTCCATCCCGGCCTTCTTTCTCACTGACCTGTAGCTTCTGTGGGCGGAGGGACTTTCCCGGCTGCCTGAGCTTCCGTCTCTGAAGCCTGCTCGGATCAGCTTCTCTGGGGCCTCGGCCAGGGCAGCGCTGGGGGTGGGGTCCACTTTCCGGGGCGCGCTGGACCCTGAAGATGGGTCTCCAGGGATCCTTGAAATGGAAATCTCTTCCACTCTGCTTCTGCACACCTTGTATTGACCCAGAAGTTATGGGGGACTCTTTTTACATTAATTCTATGGGCTTTTGGTTTCGGAGCTCGTAAACGTGCGTCCTTCTACTCCGGCATCTTGGCTCCGCCCTCCTAGATTTAGAATTTTTCAGTAATGCAAAGACCTAAAACATTTTCAAAGTACTCAAGATGGAAAATGCCGTCCATATCCAGAGAAAGAACTATGGAGTCTGAATACAGAGTGAAAGAGACTATTTTCTTTTCGTTTTGTTTTCTTTTCTTCTTCATGGTTCCTCTCATTTATTCTAATTTGTTATACAGCATGACTAATGTGAAAATATGTCTAATAGCAATGCATATGCAGAGCCTGTATCAGATTGCATGCCATCTTAGAGAGGGGGGAAGGAGGGGGAGAAAATTTAAAACTTATGGAAGTGAATGTTGAAAACCAAAAATAAATAAGTTAACTTATTTAAAAAAAATAAATTCAAATATGAACTCATTTACTAGCTGGGTGACCCTGGGCAAGTCACTTACCCTTGTTTTCCTTGGTTTCCTTATCTGTAAAATGATCTGGAGGATGAAATGGCAAACCATTCCAGTATCTTTCTCCTAAGCACATTCTCAATATTAGGAAAGTTAAAAGGAGTTTACATAGACAGATGGAATGAATGTGAGTGGAAAGATAAACTGACAGAAGTTAGAAGGGAGAAATAGAATGGGAAAAAGTTTCTCACCTTAAAGAGGTACAAAAGGCAGACCTTTCACAAAAATATATACTCACACTTAGTTGTATATAGAAATGTAGTTTACCCAAGAGAGAAATAGGAAAGGAACGAGATGAGGAAAAGTGTGTTGGGGGAAGGGGGGGTATGATAAAAGGGAGGGCAAATTAAGGGAGGCAGCACTTAGAAGAAAGATAAGAGTTTTAAGTAGGGAGAGGATAAAAAGAAAGTCAGAAGAAGAAATAGAAGGAAATGGGACAGAGGAAAATACAGAGTTAGTAGTTATAACTATGAATGTGAATGAGGTGAACTCACTCATAAAATGGAATCAGATAGCAGAATGGATTGGGAACCAGAACCCAACAACATACTGCTTCCAAAAGACATACTTGAAACAGAAGGACACAAACAGAGTCAAAATAAAGGGCTGGAGTAGAACCTAATATGTTTCAAATGAACTAAAAGAAAAAGAAGGGCAGCAATCCTGATCTCAGATGAAGCAAAAACAAAAGCAGACCTGAATAAAAGAGACAATCAGGTAAACTACATTTTGCTAAAAAGTACCATAGACAATGAAGTAACATCAAAAATTTTTGCAACAAGTTTCGTTTATAAAGGTCTTCTTTCTCAAATCTATACTGAGTGTAGGACTGAGTCAAATTTATGAAAATGAGAGTCATTTCCCAATTGATAAATGATCAAACGACATAAACAAGCAGTTTTCAGAAGAAGTAAAAGCTATCTATATTCATATCTCCCCAAAATGCTCTAAATCACTATTGATTAGAGAAAGGTA
The DNA here is from genome assembly GCA_023548195.1 of Bettongia penicillata ogilbyi. Taxonomy (NCBI): domain Eukaryota; kingdom Metazoa; phylum Chordata; class Mammalia; order Diprotodontia; family Potoroidae; genus Bettongia; species Bettongia penicillata. Next base: position 3,488,794 of record JAJHZJ010000360.1, read on the forward strand.
GAGTAAAAGAACTCTAAGATACTACCTCACATTTATAAGAAATGAAAAATACTGGAAAGGATGAGGGAAAAAAATAGATAGACCTATGAATTGTTGGGAGAGTAGTGAGCTGACCCAATCAATCTGAAGAAGAATTTGGAACTATGCCCAAGGGGCTATAAAACTGTTCACACCCCCTTAACCCAGAAATACTACTACTATACCTGTAAACCCAAAGAAATCAAAGGAAAAGAAAAAGACTTCTATGCACAAAAATATATATGGTTGCTGTATTTGTGCTGGCAAAGAATTGGAAATTGAGGGCTTGCTTATCAGTTGGGGAATGGCTGAACAAGTTGTGGCATACAGTTGGAGTTGAATACCACTGTTCTGTGGGGAATGATGAGGGGAGTAGTTTCAGAAAAAAATATCACCCAAATGAACTGAGGCAAAGGGAAGTAAGATCCAGGAGAACCTTGTGCACAGTAAGAAGACTATTGTAAAAATGATCAGCTGTGAAACACTTGGCTATTCTCATCCGTGCAATGATCCAAGACAATGCCAAAGGGCTCATGATGAAAAAATGCTATCCACATGAATAAAGAGAACTGATAAACTCAGAGTGAAAACTGTACCATATTTTTCTTACTTTATTTTTCTTGCAATATGAGTCATATGGAAATATGTTTGCCATGATTTCACTCGTGTATTTGATATCATCGTGTTTGTCTCCTCAGTGAGTAGGGTAAAGGGTGGAAGGGAGGGAGAAAACTGGGAACTCAAAATTTAAAAAGAAATAAATGTTTAAAATAAATAAATAAAATTTGCAAATGTAAGTAAATTTTCAGTGTATATCAATAATGGGCTACCAACCAGAGCCCTATTTATTGCTTCATTTATTGTCTAGACCTCACAAAGTGTTAACAATTAGACATAAAATTGTGTGCTTATGTATACTAAGTATTATTTAATCTCTGTAGGACTACAGTAGGAGATTTTGGCAATGAAAGCATCACCAGACTGCAGCCTTGTGACCGGAGGTTCGTTACAAGTGTAACAGCAACAGCAAACAACAAGAAGAATAGAAAACAACAGCAACAACCAACAGCAGCAAACACAACAAACACCTGGCATTCCCACCGCGCTCTAAGGCTTGCCACGGGTTTTGTACCTGTTACCTGTGCTGAGCCTCACCTGGCCAGAGAGAAGAAATGAACCTGTGTGTGCTCCCAGTGCCTGATCTGGTTGAAGAGGAAGGGGCAGACCCCCCAGGCTGACACAAGAAATCTATAGACTAGTGAACTTGACTCTGACTACTTGTGAAATCCTATGACGTCTTCTATGAGGGGTATAACGTTAAAGTCTAGAAAAGAAAGCAGTGGTCATAAAGAACCTGGATGGCTCCACAAGAAAAATAAATAAATCATAACAAAGTAACCTCATGTCCTTTTTTGAGAGGGATACCATGCTGCCTGAAATGTTAGAGCCTGCGATTTCCATATGAAAAAGGCACATATTTACCAAAGCATTTCACAAAGGTTTGGTTTTTTTTGTTTTTTGGGTTTTTTTTGCCATATTTGTAGCTCATGAGCTATGGGCTCAATGATCAATGTATATGGATTCTGAAAGAAAATGTTTAATATGAAAAAGAAGAGAAAACAATGGTGGAGGGAGAAGACAGATATGTCCAAGAACTTGAAGAACTATCACATTTGGAGGTTATTGCCTTTAAAAAAAACAAACAAACTTGGTCTCAAGAGTGAGAACTAGAAGCAATAAATAAATAAACAAATACATGAATGGATGGATTGACACACAAACAGACAGATACACAGACAGGTAGATAGATAGATAGATAGATAGATAGATAGATAGATAGATAGATAGATAGATAGATAGATAGATAGATAGATAGATGGACAGACAAACAGACACAGATAGATAGATGGATGGATGGATGGATGGATGGATGGATGGATGGCAGACAAACAGAGAGACAGATAGATAGATAGATAGATAGATAGATAGACAGACAGACAGACAGATGGACGGACGGACGGATGGATGGATGGATGGATAGATAGACAGATAGATAAATAGATAGATAGATAGATAGATAGATAGATAGATAGATAGATAGATAGATAGATAGATAGATAGATGGACGGATGGGTGGATGGACAGACGGACGGACAGACAGGCAGACAGACAGACAGACAGATAGACAGACAGACAGACAGACAGAGACAGATAGATAGATAGATAGATAAATAGATAGATAGATAGATAAGCTTGATGTAACGAGGAAGAACAAAGTTCTATAAAGTCAAAACTTCATATAATCTAACACAAGACAAACTTCTCCTGTCCCATCTCCCCTTCTCATTGCTGATCTTTATCTAAAACCTAGATAAGCACTGGTGGGGTAGGTTGTAGATGACATGTTTGTTCAGATAACCATTAGACAAAATATACTCTGAATTCCATTATCACTTTGAAGTTCAAGATTCCATTCCATGAAAGAAACTATGCTATACCCCTTCCTCCCCCTGCCAGGTACAAAATGGGGCCAGGAAATTACTGGCAATGACAAGCTCAGCTCCCTGAGAGAAAGAACTAGAAGCCCAGCTTTGCATTAGGAAGTGAGTTGCATGCACACTAAGTAAGAGTTTCTCATCAGAGACGGAAGGAGCAGAGGGATAGCCAGGGCATGGAGAACTTCACAAAGGAAGTTTCCCCAGAACACTGGTCATTTGCAGGAGCATGATTGACCTCAGGGTTCTGTTCTTCATCTGCCCCACTAATTAGAAGGAACTGATCACGAGAAAGAAGGGATACTTAGAGTCTTGAAATAGTTTCCTTGAAGGAAAATGGACCAAGATTACTTCAGGGTGCATAGACCAATGCGGAACTTCTCTTGCAACACCTACTTAGAGTTAAGACTAATTTTCAAGGCCTGATTTCCATAGCAAAGCCTTCGTCTTTTTGAGAAAGGAGCATGTCTGTCTCCAAAGAGGAGAGATACCTACAACAATGTAGAAACCCAATGTCATTCTCTTGGAGTAAACAGATAAAACATGTTAACAGGGCAGAATACCAAGGGATAGGACTCCTTTAAGGAGACCCTAGTTCTTTACCATCTCAGGCTTAAGGTGGAGATAGATGGATGGATAGATAGACAACAGAGAGAAAGAGAGGAAGAGAGAGAGAGAGAGATCTATTACTATCTCTGTCATCTCTCTATCTATCCGGATATAAATAATTGTGTATCTATACTTGTGCATGTGTATGTACTCACCTATATATTATGAAAGGGAATGAAGACCAACTAGATCAAACAATCAAGCCCATTTAAATATTATAAAAATGATATAATTATAAATGAAAACATACATACACATTATATATGTATAATACACAGTAAATATATTCACATTATAATGTGTATATGTGTGTGTATGGGCACACACATATATATTATATCCCTGAGTTTTCCTTTAATATAGATAAGTCATGTCCAGCATTCTATCTACTATGCTACCTAGCTACACCTAATTTTTTTTTTTGGTCCTATCCAACCGACAAAACCCCCTTTGGGGTTTTCTTGGTAAAGATAATAGGATGGTTTACCATTTCCTTCTCCAGCTAATTTTATATGTGAGGAAATTGAGGCAAAATGGGTGAAGTGATTTTCTCAGGGTCACCCAGCTACTAAGTCTCTAAGGCCAGATTTGAACTCAGGTCTTCCTGACTCCAGAGTCAGCACTCTATCCACTTGATGCAAAGAATGGCATCTAGGTGCTCTTTGTAGTTTCCTAGTAATTCCCATATTAGAGTGGATTGTATAATTACCAGTTTGAGGGTTCCTCAAATCAGATCTTAATCAGAGAGCATTTACACTAGGTATGATCCCACAGTTTAGAGTACAAAGGAAGATTCAGAGCCATAAGGGATCTTAAGAGTTCATCTTTTCCAACTCCTTCATTTTATAACTGAGAACATTTAATCCCAGAATGTTTGGTATCAATGAGATACAAAGATAGTTGATATACCAAATATAACAAGAAACTAAAGATCTAAAAAGACAGTAACAAAGGATGTTGGAGTGAAAGAAACTCTAGGGTTCAAATTTCCCTCTAATATACCTAATTACTTAAATTTCATTACTACTACTACTACTACTACTACTACTACTACTACTATTACTGCTAATAATGATAGCAATAATTGTAATAGGTGAATTAAACATCACATCATTCTTGACCCTCCAATTTCTCGTTCTTCCACTCTCCCACATCGCAAAGGAATATTGGAACAAGATAGGCTTATGTCTCTTGTAATACATTTAGTTTTAGGCATAAACTTTTGTAGTTACTCCCTCATCAGTGTCTGAAGGGGGATTCTACTCCCAGTAAAAGTTGGGTACCATCAATCAGAAGTCTGGAAGCTCAAGAGGAAGAAAGGGGGACATACATGGATGTTCACAGACCAAGAATTAGAATATTATGGAGGAGGAGGGTGGAGTCAAGATGGTGGAGTAGAAAGACTCACGTATGCTAGCTCTGAACCCACAGTCCATGGATTTAATGTAAGAAGAGCTCCCCACAAGTTCTGGATCACTGCAGGGTGTGCAGAAACACAGTGGAAGAGATTTCCATTCCAGAGAGCCCTGGAGAGCCATCCCCC